>CM051244.1:158789679-159084679 GCA_027917425.1 Gastrophryne carolinensis | reverse complement strand
ATGCGCATGCGCACACTCCCACACATATATAGTATTTTTCACCCCATAGGACGCACTTTCGCCCCCAAAGTGGGAGGGGGGTATGTCTGTACGTCTTATGAAGTGAATGTTAAAAAAAACTTTCCTGGGGCTTCCACACCGTTGGTCAACACCTTACCACCAGCTGGATGGTCACCCGCCGCTGCTGGCACACACACCTAATCCTGGCCAGCCACCAGTATTCCTATACACTGGATAGAATCAGTTGTTACACACCAGCAGTGTCAATTCTAATCCATAGTGTCCACAGTCTGATGATCAATGTTGAAGGGAGGGGTGCAGGCTCTATTGTCTTGTTCTATTGCTGTGATTGTGACCGCACAAGCACTCAAAGCCATGGGTGATTTAAACACTAATTAGGTGCGACGGAGATTGAAGTACTAATTAGAAACAAGGCTATTCATATGCTAATTAGGCTTGCCTCTGCGATGCACCACTGAGGGTGTAAGGCACGGGGGGGGGGGTGGCTGGCTTTGATGGCTCAGGCTGCAGAATAGTAACATGCTCGTTCTTACTGAGTTGATAAACAGGGGTGAAACTATAGACCACCAGTCAAGCCTTATGCCTGGTGGTCTATGGCTAGTCACGACAACAAGCACTCAAACAGCTACATGCAATTTAAATGCTAATTAGGTGATTGAAGCACTAATTAGACACAGTGCTATTCATATGCTATTAGGCTTGCCCCTGCACTGCACCACAGAGGTGTAAGGCACAAGTGGGGAGGTGAATCTATAGACCACTGGTTGAGCCCTATGATTGGTGGTCTGTGGCTAGTCACAACAACAAGCACTCAAACAGCTACATGCAATTTAAATGCTAATTAGGTGCAACGGAGATTGAAGCACTAATTAGACACAGTGCTATTCATATGCTATTAGGCTTGCCCCTGCACTGCACCACAGAAGTATAAGTCACAAGTGGGGGGGGTGAATCTATAGACCCCTGGTTGAGCCCTATGATTGGTGGTCTGTGGCTAGTCACAACAACAAGCACTCAAACAGCCGCGGGCGATTTAAATGCTAATTAGGTGCGACGGAGATTGAAACCTTAATTAGACACATGATTGATGATCTATGGCTAAGGAATTCTCCGTCGCACCTAATGAGCATTTTAATCCCCCGTGGCTGTTTGAGTGCTTATGGTTGTGACTAGCCACAGACCACCAATCATAGGGCGTAATAGTTTATGCACTTTTTCTATAGGAAACTTTAACATGCTGCGTTACTATTTTTTTTTTTTTTTAATGACCGAGCAGTGCGGGGCTTTAATCTGCGCTTTTTATGTCTCCCGAGAAGTGGTATAACAAGTAAATGAGGCAAAGCAAACAAATAAAAGATAACTAAGTCACATGAGTGAGCATTTTTGTTGCACTTTTTTAATGAATTTATTGCACTTCCTTTAAGAAAAGTTTTAGGTTCCCTTTTATTGGCCAATGAAACTGTGAAGCCTATGTGTGCTTATAGATCTCATATGTGTCAGAGGTGAGGATTTATAGAGGAGCGGACTGCAGCACCTTGGGCCCTTCCAGAGCAAATGTATCCTGGCCTGCTGGCCATTTATCTATGATAGGAGTAGTAGTAATGCTGGATGTGGCTGTTCTATGGCAGGAGAGCCCGGCTCATCCACTCGCACACAATACACATTGCTGGCCATTTATCTATGATAGGTCATGAAATGGCCATCAGAAAAATGACACCCACCTTCTTTTTGTTGATCCATTTCCCAGTCCAGGAAAGCAGCGTTATCTTAAAGACAAACATAAGCCGCATTAGAAACATTCAGCATTTTATTTAAGTCAAATCTGTGTCTCTGCATCCCCTCTGCAGCCCTTTCTGTGTCTCTGCATCCCCTCTGCAGCCCTTTCTGTGTCTCTGCATCCCCTCTGCAGCCCTTTCTGTGTCTCTGCTTCCCCTCTGCAGCCCTTTCTGTGTCTCTGCATCCCCTCTGCAGCCCTTTCTGTGTCTCTGCATCCCCTCTCCATCTCTTTCTGTGTCTCTGCTTCCCCTCTGCAGCCCTTTCTGTGTCTCTGCATCCCCTCTGCATCCCCTCTGCAGCCCTTTCTGTGTCTCTGTATCCCCTCTCCATCTCTTTCTGTGTCTCTGCATCCCCTCTGCAGCCCTTTCTGTGTCTCTGCATCCCCTCTGCAGCCATTTCTGTGTCTCTGCATCCCCTCTGCAGCCCTTTCTGTGTCTCTGCATCCCCTCTGCAGCCCTTTCTGTGTCTCTGTATCCCCTCTCCATCTCTTTCTGTGTCTCTGCTTCCCCTCTGCAGCCCTTTCTGTGTCTCTGTATCCCCTCTCCATCTCTTTCTGTGTCTCTGTATCCCCTCTGCAGCCCTTTCTGTGTCTCTGCATCCCCTCTGCAGCCCTTTCTGTGTCTCTGCAGCCCTTTCTGTGTCTCTGCATCCCCTCTGCAGCCCTTTCTGTGTCTCTGTATCCCCTCTCCATCTCTTTCTGTGTCTCTGCTTCCCCTCTGCAGCCCTTTCTGTGTCTCTGTATCCCCTCTCCATCTCTTTCTGTGTCTCTGTATCCCCTCTGCAGCCCTTTCTGTGTCTCTGCATCCCCTCTGCAGCCCTTTCTGTGTCTCTGTATCCCCTCTGCAGCCCTTTCTGTGTCTCTGCTTCCCCTCTGCAGCCCTTTCTGTGTCTCTGTATCCCCTCTCCATCTCTTTCTGTGTCTCTGTATCCCCTCTGCAGCCCTTTCTGTGTCTCTGTATCCCCTCTGCAGCCCTTTCTGTGTCTCTGTATCCCCTCTCCATCTCTTTCTGTGTCTCTGTATCCCCTCTGCAGCCCTTTCTGTGTCTCTGCATCCCCTCTGCAGCCCTTTCTGTGTCTCTGCAGCCCTTTCTGTGTCTCTGCATCCCCTCTGCAGCCCTTTCTGTGTCTCTGTATCCCCTCTCCATCTCTTTCTGTGTCTCTGCTTCCCCTCTGCAGCCCTTTCTGTGTCTCTGTATCCCCTCTCCATCTCTTTCTGTGTCTCTGTATCCCCTCTGCAGCCCTTTCTGTGTCTCTGCATCCCCTCTGCAGCCCTTTCTGTGTCTCTGTATCCCCTCTGCAGCCCTTTCTGTGTCTCTGCTTCCCCTCTGCAGCCCTTTCTGTGTCTCTGTATCCCCTCTCCATCTCTTTCTGTGTCTCTGCGTCCCCTCTGCAGCCCTTTCTGTGTCTCTGCATCCCCTCTCTTCAGCAGGTACCTACCTCCTCCTCTTCATCATAGAAGCCAGCTGCTGATCCCTCTGATTGCGTGCAGGCAATCCCGCATACAGTTATGTGCAGTCAGTCTTCAGCACGGGGGGCGTGGCCAAGGCAAGCAGAACAGATTCCCCTGCGTGTGGGTTCGTATGGCTGAAGTCCAGCAGGGCAGCATGTGATCGCTGTCTGCCAATAGAAGATGAAGCTGGCTTTAGAAGAAGAAGTCATGTTCTGAAGGGTCAGGCATCGGGGCATTTGTGGAGAGTAAAGGGTGTATTAAAGTGGGTGGGGCAACAATAAATTAGCATGCCACCTGTATCTTAGAGGGATAGTCCAGGGCAAAAAAACAATAGGAATATCCACAATGGGTGTGACAGCCATCACAGGCGGAGTGTATAGACATAAATAGGTCACCACACCTATTGCATGTAATAATAATTAAATATTCATCTATTCATGTAATTATAATACATAATTGCATAAAATAGTCTTTGGGCTTTATTCATCAAGGGATAGCGCCAGGTAGTGCTTCTACAGCGGCAGGTAGCGCCAGGTGAACGCCGGGCGCTGTACGCAATACCAGATTTACGAAGGCGATTCTGGTGAGCACCTCTTACAGCGACACGTTGCGACTGATTCATCATCACAGACAGCTTTGCGGATCCCGGCGGCGCTCTGGCTTTCAGAGAGCCTGGTATTACCTGTCGCTACCTGTCGCTCTCCCATACATTTCAATGGATGTTACTTTTCTTCTCTTTAAACAGGGTTTTCTTTTAATAATTTTTTTAGTTTTGTATCAAATAATTGTGTGACCTCTCCTGGCCTGTTTAATTACATTTTTGCAAACTTTTTAGATTTTTTTTATATTTTTATGCAGAATTGTCATTACAGGCCTGGTATTAAAGTGTTCATGTCACAATGTAATAACAATGTCATTCCATATGTCTTCGCTTTGTTACAGGTGGATATGTGTTCAAAAACAGACTTTAATCACGCAGCTTCTGGCGCTCTGGGCTACAGCGACAATATTGAGCTCTGGCGCTGTGTGAGGGTGTTTTTTTGATGAATATGGTTTGTGTCGCTCACACTGACCAGTCGCTACCGTTCGCTCCCATATAGCACTGTACTGGTGTTATAGCGACTCACATATATAATTCATCAATGCCAGCAATGTTACTACAGCAAATGTAATAGCGGCTCACGGCCGATCAGAGCGACCACTAGCGGTCGCTCTCAGCGCCACTGTACAGACGCTCATCTGCTATTACCTGGCGCTAGTAATGAATCAGCCTGCCCGTTTATAACATATATTATAAACAAAATAAAATAACCATTCAGAAAAACTAAATCAAACCAATTAATACAAATGAAAATAAAAGCCAAACAATATATCACATAACTATTGCATAAACACTAAAAAACAAGGTTTAAAGTGGGACTGGCACAAAATCGCTGAAAAATCACATGACATAATATACTGTCACTTTAATGATTATCAAAAAGACACAGACAATTATACCATCAACAAGATAAAAAACATGCATGGTGATTTAAAACACGGGGGCCCCCCCATACATGCAGCCACAGCCACACAATCACGCCACCACCGCTCCACACCTCTCAGCTCACTCGCCTAATTAAAGAGATCCAATAATATTCTACCCCTTCCGGGGACTATGAAAATTAGTCTCTATCAACGCTATCTACCAGTCTCTGGCCAGATATATTAAAGCAGACCTTCACTCTGAATAAGAGTCTATCTTATATGTTTCCCACACCCTGTACATACAGATTGCTCACATTAAAAATCATCCTACCTGCATCTACTGCATGTTATGAGCCTTTAAACATCCAAGATGGCGGCTTATGGAAGCCGCCATCTTATCAGGCAGCCTGCAAACAGGAAGTGCCTCCTGACTGTGCTGCTCTGCATTCTGGGACTGCTGAATGTTACCTGACCCCAGCTCTGCTCTGTCTGAGCAAAGCACAACTATAACCCGCCCCCCTGTACCTTATCCCACTCTCCTCTCCTCAGTAAGTGTGATGCTTCTGAGTCAAGATGGCGGCCCCCGTATCCTAAATTCCTGAACAGAGTTGCAGCCCAGTGGGGGAAAGAATAATAAGTTAGTGACTAAAAACTTAAAATATATTAATTTTAGATGCTGGGGAACCGTTTTTTAAGAGTTTGGGCTTTTCAATAAATTATGGTGAAGGTCCGGTTTAAGTGTGTAGGAACACAGGATCCAATCAGTTGAGCTTAAAAAAACTGGGGTCCAGGGGTGTGCGTCCCAAGTCCAAAACTGTTGAGAGTACCCACGGGATTGCGGTCCAATAAGTGTATATCTGAGCACAGTATGGGCTGAGCCGGGGCATGCAGCGACCTCCCGCCCAGATAAGTGAAGCCACTTAGCTTGATCCTTGCGCTGCGTGTCAGCGTCTCATCACCGCTCACTGACAGGGAGCTGGCCGCTTGCCACCGAACTCCTAACGGCTCCACCGCGGCACATGGAAGTCCACCACCGGCACAGCATACACAAGGGATACGCGTGGAGGCACCGAGCATAGGAGGCTAAGGAGCGGGGAGCGCGGGTTGGCCGGCCGTCCGCCGACACGTGTTTCGCTCCGCCCACCGGAGCTTCGTCCATAGGAGGCTAAGGAGCGGGGAGCGCGGGTTGGCCGTCCGTCCGCCGACACGTGTTTCGCTCCGCCCACCGGAGCTTCGTCAGGGTCCCCTATGCTCGGTGCCTCCACGCGTATCCCCTGTGTATGCTGTGCCGGTGGTGGACTTCCATGTGCCGCGGTGGAGTTCGGTGGCAAGCAGCCAGCTCCCTGTCAGTGAGCGGTGATGAGACGCTGACACGCAGCGCAAGGATCAAGCTAAGTGGCTTCACTTATCTGGGCGGGAGGTCGCTGCATGCCCCGGCTCAGCCCATACTGTGCTCAGATATACACTTGTTGGACCGCAATCCCGTGGGTACTCTCAACAGTTTTGGACTTGGGGCGCACACCCCTGGACCCCAGTTTTTTGAAGCTCAACTGATTGGATCCTGTGTTCCTACACACTTAATATATCTGGCCAGAGACTGGTAGATAGCGTTGATAGAGACTAATTTTCATAGTCCCCGGAAGGGGTAGAATATTATTGGATCTCTTTAATTAGGCCAGTGAGCTGAGAGGTGTGGAGCGGTGGTGGCGTGATTGTGTGGCTGTGGCTGCATGTATGGGGGGGCCCCCGTGTTTTAAATCACCATGCATGTTTTTTATGCCGTGCATACAAATTCACGACACAAAGCGCGTCGGCAGGGGGAGCGACTGTGAGGGCATACCCGGCTCCCCTGTCCCCAGCCCTCCTGTTTTTTATCTTGTTGATGGTATAATTGTCTGTGTCTTTTTGATAATCATTAAAGTGACTGTATATTATGTCATGTGACTTTTCAGCGATTTTGTGCCAGTCCCACTTTAAACCTTGTTTTTTAGTGTTTATGCAATAGGTATTGATTACGGTTTGTGGGACGCCTAGAATATTGGAGGCAGTGCACAAGCTGGCAAATAGTGGAATTTCCCCTTCCTTTTAGCTGTAAAATATATCACATAAACAATAGAACAATTATAAAGAACAATACAATGGAATGAATTCATTAAAATGTATCACATGTACGAAAAAGCTAAATAAAAAAACATAAATGATACTTCATAAAAAAAGACAAAGTAACAAAAACAAAAAATAAAATTTAATATTATAATTTATCACATAAAAAAATTAAGTAACTACAGCACATCAAATATAATTTATCATCTGAACTAAAAAAACTATTTAAAAAAACAGACTAAAATACATAAAAGTATAAGTTTATAAGTATAAAATAAAAAAGTACAGATAATCAGGCAGATAATAGGCCGCTATGCAGAGCAAGCACAGAGAGGAGTGAGGCGGCCTGCTGGATCCCTGAGCCTGAGACCTTTATATACAGGTCAGACACTTGCCCCTCCCATCTGGGAGGAGTTTCAGTCTCCTCTCTGTAGCCATCAGCTAAAAATCTCCCTTATTATAGAGCATAACTTTTCACTGGAAGGTCGCAGGACACTGGTTCTGGTGTCAAACGACTCAGACACTGCGCATCAGATGGGCCCAAACATTGTGGTTCCTAAACTGAGTTCTCCATAACTCAGTCCCTGCCCCTTTCTGGGACCATATCAAGCATACCTATGCTTCTGTTAGGAACAGCAGATTCCACAAATGTTACTGACTTATGAGGAATGTGAACTGAAACCTTGTAATTCTTTAAAAGCTACTGGCTCCAGTGTGTCTAGCAATGGCTTTTGAAATTCCTCGTGAATGGAAGGCGCACGACCGTGAGTATCCTTCCAGTCATTACTGCAGCAAAACAGGCTCTCAGGAGGGGTGAGTTTAATCAGCGGGGTGTCTTTATAACTAGGGCCACAAAGTGGACCCATCACTAGGATGTTGACTATCCTGTTGATAGGTCCATGTCCCGGGGGCATCCTAAATTGGGATGCCACGCTGTGTGAAACCCCCCACTTCACGACACATGTGCGGGCGCTAGTTCAATCACCGCTTTATGCCGTGCATACAAATTCACGGCACAAAGCGCGTCGGCAGGGGGAGCGACTGTGAGGGCATACCCGGCTCCCCTGTCCCCAGCCCTCCTAATGGCCGGGTGTGGGAGCACGCGCAGCTGCAAGGATGCAGTGGCCGGCGATCGTAGCGAGGGCCCGGGGACAGGTAAGGGGGCTTGTGGGAAATATGGGGGGTTCATATATTCGGGCACTGGCTGCACCTCATCACAGCGGCACTTTTGGCTCTCTCAAAAATTGCCGCATGGCATTGCTTTGGTGGTGGAAAAGCCTGGTTTTCTTTGAAAACTGCGCCACCGCCGAGCAAACAGCAGTGCCTGGATACTCGGGTGGTGGGGGGGGGGGCTTCATAGATTGGGCAGTGGACCCATTTTATGGACAGCAAAGCATATGTTGAGTATCTTGGGGCCCGCTAAAATTGGACCACCCTGGAAGATTTTCAGCAAGCAGCAAATTACATCCAACCAGGGGTGGACTGTGGCCATAGGGAGACCAGGGACAATGTCTGGTGGGCAGCTCTGCTTTGGGGCAAGTTGGGCTGCGGCTTTTAACAGTCACATTCAAACCCTGCCAATGTGGAGGCTGATTCATTACTAGCGCCAGGTGGTATCGGCAGATGAGTGTCTGTATGGCGGCGCTTAGAACGACCGCTAGTAGACGCTGTGATCGGCTATCAGGCGCTGTAACAGAGCGCCTCAGTCACTGTAGTAACCTGATTGATTGATGAATGTGATGTACGTTGGGCGTTCTAACACCAGTACAGCGCTGCAGGGAGCGAGAGGCAGCTCCAGCTCAGTGCGAACGACTCTCGGTGGCCCACACCATATTTAAAAAAAAAAAAAAACACACACACACAGCGTCGGCGCTCTGGATCTGGGCGCTCTAGCATAGAGCACCAGACGCTGTGTGATTAAAGTCTGTTTTTGAAGACATATCCACCAGTAACAAAGTGAAAACACATGGAATGACATTGTTATAATATTGTGACATTAACACTTTAATGCCAGACCTGTAATGACAATTCTGCATAAAAATATAAAAGTCAAAAAAAGTTTTCAAAAATGACTCTTTCTAGGTCAGGAGAGGTCACACAATGATGTGAGAGAAAAAAAAAACCCTGTTTAAAGTGGACCAACACCCAGGGGGGATCGGCCCAGGAATCTATAAGATTCCCGGACCGATCAGATCCCTCCCCGCGGGGCATCCGAAATCGGGATGTCCCGCGGGGAGGAACCCCCCAGGAAGCCCACAATCCTCACCTTACCGTCGATCCAATGGCGCATGCGCGAGACGCGGCCGCGTCTCTCGCTTCCCTCTAGCAGGGCGCGCTCCCGCGCCGGCCGTTATGTGAATGGCCGGCGCAGGCGCGCTCCCTGTTAGAGGGAAGCGAGAGACGCAGCCAATGACAGCGCTCTGGTATGCGCGTCCAAGCGGCTTTGGACGCGCATACCAGAGTGGCTCTGAGCGCTGTCATTGGCCGGACGAGGTCACGTGGGAGCGGGGAGAGGTGAGTTTTTGCGGCAATCGGGGGGGTTTCACACAGCGGGGCACCCCCGATCGGGGTGCCCCACCTAAGTGGACCAACACCCAGGATAGTCAAAATCCTGGGTGTTGGTCCACTTTAAACAGAAGAAATGGAACGGCCATTGAAATGTATGGGAGAGCGACAGGTAGCGACAGGTAATACCCGGCGCTCTGGAAGCTAGAGCGCCGGCGCTATACGCTGAGCCGCCTGTAATGATGAACCGTACGCTACATGGCGCTGTTAGAGTCGCTCACCAGAATCGCCTTCATAAATGTGGTTTTGCGTACAGCGCCCGGCGTTCACCAGACGCTGCCTGCCGATACGAGACACTACCTGGCGCTATCCCTTCTTGAATAACCCCCTTAGTCTCCTTTTCAACCCCCTGTACCCACAAGCCAAGGTCCCCAATGCTATAGCCCCAGCATCATGGTTTGGGGGGCCTCAGTAGGGATGTCTTGCACTGCACAGGGTCTGGTATAATAATAATTTTTGGCCCCAGTCAGCCACTGCATCCTTCAAAGGAGCTACACAAAGAAAAACCTTAAAAAAGGCCTACAATAGAGCCCGATCCCCAAACTGTTCATAAATCATAGATAGAACCAAACAGGATAAAACACAGTCAACAACAACACTACTCTTCAACTACCTACAATGCATAACAAGACATCATCGGGCATATTTACCTCCGTGACCCTGACCTAGGCCCAAACCCCAAATTATCTATAGCTCATATCTCACTTAGAGACCATTTTACCAGAAGCCATTACACCAGGACACAACCATGCTAGAGACATAGAACGAATCACTCTGCAATCTCAGTCAGTGGCCCAGAAAGTCACTGGCAATAAGGTCTGGTAACAAGAATGGATAGATAGGGCTGGGGGGAAAAGGGATGAATGGGAGAGAAGCTGTAAGGAAGAGGGATGGACAGAACAGAAATGGCAGGGAGGGATGGAGAGAGCGAAGGGAGAAAGGATGGATCGGCAGAACTAGAAGGACGGGAATGGATGAGCAGAGGGATTGGAGGACAGGAATGGATAGGGAAACGAGACTGGGCTGGAAGGGAGAAGAGTTGAGGGGACAGGGATGGTTGGGGCAGAGTTGGAAGGGGGTCAGTGATGGATGTGGCAAAGCTGGGGGGACAAGAATTGATGGGGATGGATGAGGCTGAGCTGCACATTGGTCAGCACAGTGGTGGGCAGTACAAGAATGGGCTGTCTGTTGATGGTTTGCAACCTTCTCCCTCTTCTGCTGGTCGTCTGGGGCTGTGGGCCAGCACCTCTTCCTCTGAGCTCTGATGGACTTCAGTCCATGTTTGGTCTAGGTAGGACTTCATCATCGCCCCTAGCTTCCTTTTCCAGCCTCCTTCTCAGCCTCTACATTGCAGATAGTGTCAGCAGTCAGCACTTTGGGTTTCACCCTCGTCGTAGATGTCCTTCGATGGTCCACATCCTTATCCTCCAACACAAGTTTTTGGGCATCTGGGAAATCTATATCTGCAACTGGGGCAGGGGCAGGTGGATGGCCCACGGTGTGCCAGCTAGGAGTATCATCATAGAGCATTAGTGACTGCTCCATGGATGAGGCTGAGCTGGGGGACGAGATAGTGGTACAGGGATAGATGGGGCTGAGCTGGTGTGGGGGAAAGGATTGTATGGGGCAAAGATACAGAGAAACAAAGTTCATGTGTACCTTGCAATGGCACTTCCCACCCGTGCAGTGCTTCATATTGCAATGCTAGATGCCAGGGAGCCATGACACTGGCAGGAAGACTAAGAACTACATCGCCAATCAAGGGGGCAGCTCTGAGCATGGCAACACAGAAGCAACTGAGTGCAGGGCTGCCAGGGAAAATCTGGTGCCGAGGTCCGCATTCGGACCCCGGTCCGACAGTTGAGTTTTGCGGAACTATAGCCCTCAGGTGTACCAGGGAAAATAGGAGGGGTGAACCATTTTCAAATCCCAAATATCCAACCACACCTGGGCCGCATTGATAATGTTCATCCCAAGGAAGGCCCGCAACCATGGTAGCATAGGTTATCCAGTTGTGAGTAGGTCATAGGTGGGCCCATGGTTAAGTACAGAGAAGAGCTGCCCTTAGCACCCTCTAAAAGGGGGAGGTGTGAGGAATATCATGGAAATATTATATCCCATCTCTGATATGACCATGTCTGTCTGATTTCCTGGGTGTGGAGTAATCGTCACCCATTTCACCAATGGTTTGCTCCCAGGAGGTCAGTGGGCACAAGCCTGACAGATCCTCCACAGGGTGACTCAGCTTTTAAAGAATCCCTGTTACAATTCTCACCTAAAGCTAGGAGCTGAGCTGGAAGGTCTGATCCAAACTCCTGCTGTGAGCCTTGCTTCAAAGAAATCATGCAGACCTGCTGGCTTCAGCACAGTACATGGAATTGTGAATCAGTTGGGCGTATTAATCATAAGCAGACTACATTTTCAAATTCCTGAGATCACAGGGTATGCTAGGGTATCTATAGTTTCATTCTAGGAGGCTCAGGGACTGAGTTCTGGAGAACTCGTGTTAGGAGCCATATCAAACAGTGGTGTTTGGTCCCATAGTGTGTGCAGCCGCTGACTGAGTCTGTTGGCACCAGAACCACAGTCCGATGGAAAGTAATAAAGCCTTTAATTTTTAGCATACATCTCTGAGAGGGGAAGATGGTGTCTCACCCAAGAGGAGAGGGGGGAGTGTCTCATCTGTGTATAAGCCCCTGTGTATGAGCGAACACGTAGAAGTTCGGGTTTGACAGGTTCGGTGGAACCTCAGAGCAAAAGTTTGGTTTGGGTACCCGTACCAGCAACCCACCCTGTGAGCCACATGTGGACTGGCCTGACATATGGGTAAACATGCTTTCCTCTGCCTCCGTCATGGCCTGAAGTCACGGCTTTATTGGTCAGTGCAGTTCCTGGGAGTGGTGGGAAGTACTAGCAATGGGCTGGCTGCTGATGGTTTGCACCCTTCTGCTGGCTGCCTGGGGCCACCAGCTCTTACTCCAAACTCTGATGGTCTTCAGTCCACGTTGGGTCTAGGACCTCCTCATCAACCCTGGCTTCCTATTCCACCCACTCTTTACTGCTAGCCTTCTTCTCAGCCTCTACATTGCAAATAGTGTCAGCAGTCAGCACTTGGGTTTATCCTCGTCTTAAGATGTCCTGCGATGGTTCTCTGTCCACATCCTCATTCTCTAACACAAGTTGTTGGACATCTGGTCTGCAACTGGGGCAGGGGCAGATGGATGGCCAAAGGTGTCCAGCTAGGAGTGTCATCATAGTGACTCCGTGACTTGTGGTTGAGACCGCCTTGCTGATTTGCTTTCGGTGGAAGTGGAGTGGCAATCTGATGGAACTTGAAGCATGGTGTGCCATATAATCTATCAATAGCAAACACTATTTGGATATGCGCAGCGAAAAGTACTGAGGTTGCAGGCCAAAGAAGGTGAATCTAAGATTTCAATGAACACAAAATGGGGCCCCAGAGTTTCCCCAAAAGAACACCCTACATGAATGGCGGCACACTAATCAATTAATTATCAATAGTAAAAAAAATGTTGTATTGGGTACAAGGGCTAACTCTAACGTGATCCAAACAGACAATCAACAATACAAGAGAAAGTTAAAAAACATTTAAACAAATGGCTGTCGGGGGATTTGGGAATGAGACTATTCAATGAAGATTAAAAATATGGGCAGTGTGATGCATGATTACAAGTGAATGAATAGGCTGGGAAGCACTAAAGTGCATATAACATTATCAGGAGTGATGCAAAAGATCAAAAAAGTGCTGAATAAACTGAATAATAATTAATAAATCTACAATTCATGTGCAATTAACATGTGCAAAAGATTGCCACGAGTAAGGTGGCAAAAAGTGCTGGAAGTGCTCAGAGAATGAATGTGCCTACCATGCCAAAAAATAACTGAGATTCAAAACAATGAGTACATCACCAAGTATCAAGCGCCCCCTGCAGCAGCTACCGACACGTTTCGTGGCGAGACGCCACTTCACCAGGGTATATAATCAATCAATGCCTCAACTTGTTCTGGCCTCACCATTCTGGCAGTGGTATTGAGGCCTACAAGACAATGCTGCAAACACTGATGCCTGCTTGCAACAGAGGAAGGTGTAACAGTGTTGGGGAAATTGCCCATTTTCTCTTTGATTATATCATTGGTTGTTGGATTTGGGACACCCTCCGACCAAACAACACACAGACACTGCGTGTGGTTCCGTATTCCTCAGGGAGCATACGCCCTTTGACCTCTCCGGAAGTCTTTATTATACTCAAGCAAAGGGGCATTTCTAATATACATTTTTGGACATTCCCTTGTTTTAACCAATCACAGAGTACAAGCCTTATAGTACAATAATAGGTACAACATTCCTATACATCAGCATCAGTAATATATAATAAGTAATAAGAGCATGACAGCTGTTCTGTTAGTGTATAAGCTGAGACAAGGCTATATATAAATTTAGCGTCAAGCATAACCTTACAATTTAAGATTTAGATGGAAACTCTGATTATAATATTATACATTGATATCGATTGGACTGGATTGCATTAGATTGGAATTGGATTGGTCAAGTTTTAAACCTGTATTTCCTTATCAAACAGGCGCAGATGTAACGTGTCTTCTACCTGCAGCACCAACTCCATCACCAGCAGCAGCAGCACCACATCTCTGTCACTTATTTGCTGCTTTCTTTGCTTTTGGACACAGTGCATGAGCAGCCTGTCCCTGTAAGCGGCTTGAAAAGGACAATTAGCAGATGTATTTATATGTGGCTCAGCATAACAGCTGCCTGTCCCTGTAAGTGTCCTGAAAAGGACAATTAACAGATGTATTTATATGTGGCTCAGCATACCAGCTGCCTGTCCCTGTAAGTGTCCTGAAAAGGACAATTAACAGATGTATTTATATGTGGCTCAGCATACCAGCTGCCTGTCCCTGTAAGTGTCCTGAAAAGGACAATTAGCAGATGTATTTATATGTGGCTCAGCACAACAGCTGCCTGTCCCTGTAAGTGTCCTGAAATGGACAATTAACAGATGTATTTATATGTGGCTCAGCATACCAGCTGCCTGTCCCTGTAAGTGTCCTGAAAAGGACAATTAGCAGATGTATTTATATGTGGCTCAGCACAACAGCTGCCTGTCCCTGTAAGTGTCCTGAAAATGACAATTAGCAGATGTATTTATATGTGGCTCAGCACAACAGCTGCCTGTCCCTGTAAGTGTCCTGAAATGGACAATTAACAGATGTATTTATATGTGGCTCAGCATAACAGCTGCCTGTCCCTGTAAGTGTCATGAAAAGGACAATTAGCAGATGTATTTATATGTGGCTCAGCATACCAGCTGCCTGTCCCTGTAAGTGTCCTGAAAAGGACAATTAGCAGATGTATTTTTATGTGGCTCAGCATAACAGCTGCCTGTCCCTGAACGTGGCCTGAAATGGACAATTAGCAGATGTTTTGCTATGTGGCTCAATATAACTGCTGGCTTTTTCTGGACGTGCAATGAAATGTACAATTAGCAGATGTGTTTCTATTTGGCTCAGTATAACAACTGCCTGTCCATGGATGTGTCCTGAAATGGAAAATTAGCAGATGTATATCTATGTGGATCAGTATACCAGCACCCTGTCCCTGGAAGTGGCCTGAAAAGGACAGTTAGCAGATGTTTTTTCTATGTGACTCGGTATAACAGCTGTCTGTCCCTGTAAGTGGCCTGAAAATGACAATTAGCAGATATTCTGCTATATGACTCAGTATAACAGCAGCCTGTCTCCGGAAGTATCCTAAAAAGAACAGTTAGCGGATGTTTTTCTATGTGACTCTGTATAATAACTGCCTGTCCCTAGAAGTGGCCTGAAAATGACAATTAGCAGATGTTTTTGTATGAGGCTCTGTATAACAGCTGCCTGTCCCTGGACGTGGTCTGAAATGGACAATTAGAAGATGTTTTTCTATGTGGCTCAGTATAACAGCTGCCTGTCCATGGATGTGGCCTGAAATGGACAATTAGCAAATGTTTTTCTATGTGGCTCAGTATAACAGCTGCCTGTCCCTGGAAGTGGCCTGCAAAGGACAGTTAGCAGATGTTTTGTATGTGGCTCAGTATAACAGCTGTGTGTCCCTGGACGTGCAATGAAAAGGGCAATTAGCAGATGTATTTATATGTGGCTCAGCATAACAGCTGCCTGTCCCTGGACACGGCCTGAAATGGACAATTAGCATATCTGTTTATATGTGGCTCAGTATAACAGCTGCCTGTCCATGGACGTGGCCTGAAATGGACAATTAGCATATGTTTTTCTATGTGGCTCAGTATAACAGATGCCTGTCCCCAGACGTGGCCTGAAATGGACAATTAGCAGATGTTTTTCTATGTGGAACAGTATAACAGCAGCCTGTCGCTGTAAGTGGCCTGAAAAGGACAATTAGTAGAAGTTTTTCTATTTGGCTCAGTGTAACAGATGCCTGTCCCTGGACGTGGCCTGAAAAGGATAATTAGCAGATGTGTTTATATAAGGCTCGGTATAACAGCTGCTTGTCCCTGGACGTGGCCTGAAAAGGATAATTAGCAAATGTTTTTTTATGTGGCTCAGTATAACAGCTGCCTGTCCCTGGACGTGGCCTGAAAAGGATAATTAGCAAATGTTTTTTATGTGGCTCAGTATAACAGCTGCCTGTTCCTGACCGGCCCCTGAAATGGACAATTAGCAGATATTTTTCTATGTGGTTCAGTATGCCTGTCCTGGAAAAGGACCTTTTTTAACTCACTGCCCCTCACTCCAGCTGCAGCCTATTCCTATCTAACCTATTGAGCTGTAATGTCGCTGGGACACGTGACCCCGCTTCTCATACAGCAGGGTCACGTGTCCCGTCTGGCCAATCACAGCCATGCTCCATCAATCAAGCAGATTTCTGAATTCGGCCAAAAGTCGAACTTTGGGTTGGGGGACACAAACTTACAAAGTTTGGCACAGCTCTGAACATTGCGGTTCGAGTTCACTCATCACCGGATGCAGAAACACAGAAAGGGCTGGAGGGGACATACAAGGACACAGAAAGGGTTGGGAAGGGGATACAGAGAGCAGAAAGAGCTGCATACAGAGACACAGAAAGTACATGAGAGTGGATAGGGAGACACAGAAAGGTTGGAAAGTTTTACAGGGACACAGAAAGGGCTGGAGAGGGGATACAGAGACACAGAAAGGGCTGGAGAGGGGATGCAGAGACACAGAAAGGGCTGCAGAGGGGATGCCGAGACATAGAAAGGACTGGAGAGGGGATACAGAGACACAGAAAGGGCTGGAGAGGGGATGCAGAGACACAGAAAGGGCTGCAGAGGGGATGCAGAGACACAGAAAGGGCTGAAGAGGGGATGCAGAGACACAGAAAGGGCTGCAGAGGGGATGCAGAGACACAAAAATGGCTGCAGAGGGGATGCAGAGACACAGAAAGGGCTGCAGAGGGGATGCAGAGATACAGAAAGGGCTGCAGAGGGGATGCAGAGACATAGAAAGGACTGGAGAGGGGATGCAGAGACACAGAAAGGACTGGAGAGGGGATGCAGAAACACAGAAAGGGCTGCAGAGGAGATGCAGAGACACAGAAAGGGCTGCAGAGGGGATGCAGAGACACAGAAAGGACTGGAGAGGGGATGCAGAGACACAGAAAGGACTGGAGAGGGGATGCAGAGACACAGAAAGGACTGGAGAGGGGATGGAGAGACACAGAAAGGACTGGAGAGGGGATGCAGAGACACAGAAAGGACTGGAGAGGGGGTGCAGAGACACAGAAAGGGCTGGAGAGGGGGTGCAGAGACACAGAAAGGGCTGCAGAGGGGATACAGAGACACAGAAAGGGCTGCAGAGGGGATACAGAGACACAGAAAGGGCTGCAGAGGGGATGCAGAGACACAGAAAGGACTGGAGAGGGGATGCAGAGACACAGAAAGGGCTGCAGAGGGGATACAGAGACACAGAAAGGGCTGCAGAGGGGATGCAGAGACACAGAAAGGACTGGAGAGGGGATGCAGAGACACAGAAAGGACTGGAGAGGGGATGCAGAGACACAGAAAGGACTGGAGAGGGGATGGAGAGACACAGAAAGGACTGCAGAGAGGATGCAGAGACACAGAAAGGGCTGCAGAGGGGATGCAGAGACACAGAAAGGGCTGCAGAGGGGATGCAGAGACACAGAAAGAGCTGCAGAGGGGATGCAGAGACACAGAAAGGGCTGCAGAGGGGATGCAGAGACACAGAAAGGGATGGAGAGGGGATGCAGAGACACAGAAAGGGATGGAGAGGGGATACAGAGACACAGAAAGGGCTGCAGAGGGGATGCAGAGACACAGAAAGGACTGGAGAGGGGATGGAGAGACACAGAAAGGACTGCAGAGAGGATGCAGAGACACAGAAAGGGCTGCAGAGGGGATGCAGAGACACAGAAAGGGCTGCAGAGGGGATGCAGAGACACAGAAAGGTCTGCAGAGGGGATGCAGAGACACAGAAAGAGCTGCAGAGGGGATGCAGAGACACAGAAAGGGCTGCAGAGGGGATGCAGAGACACAGAAAGGGATGGAGAGGGGATGCAGAGACACAGAAAGGGATGGAGAGGGGATACAGAGACACAGAAAGGGCTGCAGAGGGGATGCAGAGACACAGAAAGGGCTGCAGAGGGGATGCAGAGACACAGAAAGGGATAAAGAGGGGATGCAGAGACACAGAAAGGGATGGAGAGGGGATGCAGAGACACAGAAAGGGATGGAGAGGGGATGCAGAGACACAGAAAGGGCTGCAGAGGGGATGCAGAGACACAGAAAGGGCTGGAGAGGGGATACAGAGACACAGAAAGGGCTGCAGAGGGGATGCAGAGACACAGAAAGGGCTGCAGAGGGGATGCAGAGACACAGAAAGGGCTGCAGAGGGGATGCAGAGACACAGAAAGGGATAAAGAGGGGATGCAGAGACACAGAAAGGGCTGGAGAGGGGATGCAGAGACACAGAAAGGGCTGCAGAGGGGATGCAGAGACACAGAAAGGGCTGCAGAGGGGATGCAGAGACACAGAAAGGGCTGGAGAGGGGATGCAGAGACACAGAAAGGGCTGCAGAGGGGATGCAGAGACACAGAAAGGTCTGCAGAGGGGATGCAGAGACACAGAAAGAGCTGCAGAGGGGATGCAGAGACACAGAAAGGGCTGCAGAGGGGATGCAGAGACACAGAAAGGGATGGAGAGGGGATGCAGAGACACAGAAAGGGCTGCAGAGGGGATGCAGAGACACAGAAAGGGCTGGAGAGGGGATACAGAGACACAGAAAGGGCTGCAGAGGGGATGCAGAGACACAGAAAGGGCTGCAGAGGGGATGCAGAGACACAGAAAGGGCTGCAGAGGGGATGCAGAGACACAGAAAGGGATAAAGAGGGGATGCAGAGACACAGAAAGGGCTGGAGAGGGGATGCAGAGACACAGAAAGGGCTGCAGAGGGGATGCAGAGACACAGAAAGGGCTGCAGAGGGGATGCAGAGACACAGAAAGGGCTGGGGAGGGGATGCAGAGACACAGAAAGGGCTGCAGAGGGGATGCAGAGACACAGAAAGAGCTGCAGAGGGGATGCAGAGACACAGAAAGGGCTGCAGAGGGGATGCAGAGACACAGAAAGGGATGGAGAGGGGATGCAGAGACACAGAAAGGGATGGAGAGGGGATACAGAGACACAGAAAGGGCTGCAGAGGGGATGCAGAGACACAGAAAGGGATAAAGAGGGGATGCAGAGACACAGAAAGGGATGGAGAGGGGATGCAGAGACACAGAAAGGGATGGAGAGGGGATGCAGAGACACAGAAAGGGCTGCAGAGGGGATGCAGAGACACAGAAAGGGCTGGAGAGGGGATACAGAGACACAGAAAGGGCTGCAGAGGGGATGCAGAGACACAGAAAGGGCTGCAGAGGGGATGCAGAGACACAGAAAGGGCTGCAGAGGGGATGCAGAGACACAGAAAGGGATAAAGAGGGGATGCAGAGACACAGAAAGGGCTGGAGAGGGGATGCAGAGACACAGAACGTTCAGTCGAGGTGATAATGTCCGAATGCACCTAGGAATCTATATGTACAGGATCTATACTATAGGGACAGGTCACAAAGCATTGCTCCGCCCCCCTCACATTCCCCTCTCACATGCTCAACACATCTGGTGCCCGGGACAGAGGACAGGATACTGCAGCACACACCGATCTCCAATATAAGCGAGAGGAGTCTCTGTAACACCACGCTGGGACACCTAAATTTATGGAGTAACTCCAGAGCAGCACAGCCACCGATCAGACTGGTTTATCTGCTTCGGCCATTATAGAAACAGCAATACACGAAGGAGAAGGGAAAGACTCACCTGTGATGGAAAGGACACAGAAAGGGCTGCAGAGGGGATGCAGAGACACAGAAAGGGCTGCAGAGGGGATGCAGAGACACAGAAAGGGCTGCAGAGGGGATGCAGAGACACAGAAAGGGATAAAGAGGGGATGCAGAGACACAGAAAGGGCTGGAGAGGGGATGCAGAGACACAGAAAGGGCTGCAGAGGGGATGCAGAGACACAGAAAGGGCTGCAGAGGGGATGCAGAGACACAGAAAGGGCTGGGGAGGGGATGCAGAGACACAGAAAGGGCTGCAGAGGGGATGCAGAGACACAGAAAGAGCTGCAGAGGGGATGCAGAGACACAGAAAGGGCTGCAGAGGGGATGCAGAGACACAGAAAGGGATGGAGAGGGGATGCAGAGACACAGAAAGGGATGGAGAGGGGATACAGAGACACAGAAAGGGCTGCAGAGGGGATGCAGAGACACAGAAAGGGATAAAGAGGGGATGCAGAGACACAGAAAGGGATGGAGAGGGGATGCAGAGACACAGAAAGGGATGGAGAGGGGATGCAGAGACACAGAAAGGGCTGCAGAGGGGATGCAGAGACACAGAAAGGGCTGGAGAGGGGATACAGAGACACAGAAAGGGCTGCAGAGGGGATGCAGAGACACAGAAAGGGCTGCAGAGGGGATGCAGAGACACAGAAAGGGCTGCAGAGGGGATGCAGAGACACAGAAAGGGCTGCAGAGGGGATGCAGAGACACAGAAAGGGATAAAGAGGGGATGCAGAGACACAGAAAGGGCTGGAGAGGGGATGCAGAGACACAGAACGTTCAGTCGAGGTGATAATGTCCGAATGCACCTAGGAATCTATATGTACAGGATCTATACTATAGGGACAGGTCACAAAGCATTGCTCCGCCCCCCTCACATTCCCCTCTCACATGCTCAACACATCTGGTGCCCGGGACAGAGGACAGGATACTGCAGCACACACCGATCTCCAATATAAGCGAGAGGAGTCTCTGTAACACCACGCTGGGACACCTAAATTTATGGAGTAACTCCAGAGCAGCACAGCCACCGATCAGACTGGTTTATCTGCTTCGGCCATTATAGAAACAGCAATACACGAAGGAGAAGGGAAAGACTCACCTGTGATGTCTCTTCACACTTTCACAGAAAATTCCCGTCCTCGATCTGCCTTGTGACCCTGCCCGTGGCTAGCACAGACACGCCTCATGTTCATTCAGTATTGGGTGTGACTGTATTGCACAATATGTTATTTTTTTTCTAGTTTAGATAGGAGTCGAGCATAGTCACAGTAAAGTACACTGACTTTTTATTAGACCTAGGAGGTTATTTAAGAAGGGATAGCGCCAGGTAGCACCTTATGAAAGTGAATCTGGTGAGCGCCTCTAACAGCGCCATGTAGTGTCACATGTATTATTACAGGCAGGTCAGTGTATAGCGCCTCTAACAGCGTCATGTAGCGTCACATGTATTATTACAGGCAGGTCAGTGTATAGCGCCTCTAACAGCATCATGTAGCGTCACATGTATTATTACAGGCAGGTCAGTGTATAGCGCCTCTAACAGCATCATGTAGCGTCACATGTATTATTACAGGCAGGTCAGTGTATAGCGCCTCTAACAGCGCCATGTAGCGTCACATGTATTATTACAGGCAGGTCAGTGTATAGCGCCTCTAACAGCGTCATGTAGTGTCACATGTATTATTACAGGCAGGTCAGTGTATAGCGCCTCTAACAGCGTCATGTAGCGTCACATGTATTATTACAGGCAGGTCAGTGTATAGCGCCTCTAACAGCATCATGTAGCGTCACATGTATTATTACAGGCAGGTCAGTGTATAGCGCCTCTAACAGCGTCATGTAGCGTCACATGTATTATTACAGGCAGGTCAGTGTATAGCGCCTCTAACAGCATCATGTAGCATCACATGTATTATTACAGGCAGGTCAGTGTATAGCGCCTCTAACAGCGCCATGTAGCGTCACATGTATTATTACAGGCAGGTCAGTGTATAGCGCCTCTAACAGCGTCATGTAGCGTCACATGTATTATTACAGGCAGGTCAGTGTATAGCGCCTCTAACAGCATCATGTAGCGTCACATGTATTATTACAGGCGGCTCAGTGTATAGCACCTCTAACAGCGCCATGTAGTGTCACATGTATTATTACAGGCAGGTTAGTGTATAGCACCTCTAACAGCGCCATGTAGCGTCACATGTATTATTACAGGCGGCTCAGTGTATAGCACCTCTAACAGCGTCATGTAGTGTCACATGTATTATTACAGGCAGGTCAGTGTATAGCGCCTCTAACAGCATCATGTAGCGTCACATGTATTATTACAGGCAGGTCAGTGTATAGCGCCTCTAACAGCGTCATGTAGCGTCACATGTATTATTACAGGCAGGTCAGTGTATAGTGCCTCTAACAGCGCCATGTAGCGTCACATGTATTATTACAGGCAGGTCAGTGTATAGCGCCTCTAACAGCGCCATGTAGCGTCACATGTATTATTACAGGCAGCTCCGTGTATAGCACCTCTAACAGCGCCATGTAGTGTCACATGTATTATTACAGGCAGGTCAGTGTATAGCACCTCTAACAGCGTCATGTAGTGTCACATGTATTATTACAGGCAGGTCAGTGTATAGCGCCTCTAACAGCGCCATGTAGCGTCACATGTATTATTACAGGCAGCTCAGTGTATAGCACCTCTAACAGCGTCATGTAGTGTCACATGTATTATTACAGGCAGGTCAGTGTATAGCGCCTCTAACAGCGTCATGTAGCGTCACATGTATTATTACAGGCAGGTCAGTGTATAGCACCTCTAACAGCGCCATGTAGTGTCACATGTATTATTACAGGCAGGTCAGTGTATAGCGCCTCTAGCAGCGCCATGTAGCGTCACATGTATTATTACAGGCAGGTCAGTGTATAGCACCTCTAACAGCGTCATGTAGCGTCACATGTATTATTACAGGCAGGTCAGTGTATAGCGCCTCTAACAGCGCCATGTAGCGTCACATGTATTATTACAGGCAGGTCAGTGTATAGCGCCTCTAACAGCGCCATGTAGCGTCACATGTATTATTACAGGCAGGTCAGTGTATAGCGCCTCTAACAGCGTCATGTAGTGTCACATGTATTATTACAGGCAGGTCAGTGTATAGCACCTCTAACAGCGCCATGTAGCGTCACATGTATTATTACAGGCAGGTCAGTGTATAGAGCCTCTAACAGCGTCATGTAGCGTCACATGTATTATTACAGGCAGGTCAGTGTATAGAGCCTCTAACAGCGTCATGTAGCGTCACATGTATTATTACAGGCAGGTCAGTGTATAGAGCCTCTAACAGCGTCATGTAGCATCACATGTATTATTACAGGCAGGTCAGTGTATAGCGCCTCTAACAGCGTCATGTAGCGTCACATGTATTAATACAGGCAGGTCGGTGTATAGCGCCTCTAACAGCGCCATGTAGTGTCACATGTATTATTACAGGCGGCTCAGTGTATAGAGCCTCTAACAGCGTCATGTAGCGTCACATGTATTATTACAGGCAGGTCAGTGTATAGCGCCTCTAACAGCGTCATGTAGCGTCACATGTATTATTACAGGCAGGTCAGTGTATAGCACCTCTAACAGCGCCATGTAGCGTCACATGTATTATTACAGGCAGGTCAGTGTATAGCACCTCTAACAGCGCCATGTAGCGTCACATGTATTATTACAGGCAGGTCAGTGTATAGCGCCTCTAACAGCTCCATGTAGCGTCACATGTATTATTACAGGCAGGTCAGTGTATAGCGCCTCTAACAGCGCCATGTAGTGTCACATGTATTATTACAGGCAGGTCAGTGTATAGCACCTCTAACAGCGTCATGTAGTGTCACATGTATTATTACAAGCAGGTCAGTGTATAGCGCTTCTAACAGCGCCATGTAGTGTCACATGTATTATTACAGGCAGGTCAGTGTATAGCGCCTCTAACAGCGTCATGTAGCGTCACATGTATTATTACAGGCAGGTCAGTGTATAGCACCTCTAACAGCGCCATGTAGCGTCACATGTATTATTACAGGCAGGTCAGTGTATAGCACCTCTAACAGCGTCATGTAGTGTCACATGTATTATTACAGGCAGGTCAGTGTATAGCGCCTCTAACAGCGTCATGTAGCGTCACATGTATTATTACAGGCAGGTCAGTGTATAGCGACTCTAACAGCGTCATGTAGCGTCACATGTATTATTACAGGCAGGTCAGTGTATAGCACCTCTAACAGCTCCATGTAGCGTCACATGTATTATTACAGGCAGGTCAGTGTATAGCGCCTCTAACAGCTCCATGTAGCGTCACATGTATTATTACAGGCAGGTCAGTGTATAGCGCCTCTAACAGCGCCATGTAGTGTCACATGTATTATTACAGGCAGGTCAGTGTATAGCACCTCTAACAGCGCCATGTAGCGTCACATGTATTATTACAGGCAGGTCAGTGTATAGCGCTTCTAACAGCGCCATGTAGCGTCACATGTATTATTAAAGGCAGGTCAGTGTATAGCGCCTCTAACAGCGCCATGTAGCGTCACATTTATTATTACAGGCAGGTCAGTGTATAGCGCCTCTAACAGCGCCATGTAGTGTCACATGTATTATTACAGGCAGGTCAGTGTATAGCACCTCTAACAGCGCCATGTAGCGTCACATGTATTATTACAGGCGACTCAGTGTATAGCACCGGCGCTCTAGGCTCAGGCTCAGTCACTCACTGTCGCTCTCCTATACATTTCAAAGGGGTTTTATTAGTTGTGTATAAACAGCGTGTTTGCCATTTAAAATGTTTTGCTCCAATCATTGTGTGACGTCTCCTGGCTGCAAACGCTTTTAGAAACTTTTTTGACTTTTTATATTTTTATGCAGAATTGTCATTACAGGTCTGGCACTAAAGTGTTTTTGTCCCAGTGTTATAACAATGTCATTCCATGTGTTTTCGCTTTGTTACAGGTGGATATGTGTTCAGAAACAGACTTTAATCACACAGCGTCTGGCGCTCTATCCTACGGCGCCCAGATCCAGAGCGCCGACGCTGTGTGTATGTCTAGTGGTTTGATAAGTATGGTGTGGAGCGCCGAGTGCTGGACGCATTGAGCTGGCGCTGCAGCGCTGTACTGTTGTTAGAGCACCCAACATACATCACATTCATCAATGTCGGGCAGGTTACTAGAGCGACCCCAATGCTCTGTTACAGCGCCCGATAACCGCTACTGGCCGCTCTAAGCACCGCTATACAGACGCTCATCTGGCAATACCTGGCGTTAGTAATGAATCAGCCTCGTAATATATATCTACCTATATATACAGACTTGTATGTATGTGGTTATGGGTAATAAAGATTTATATTGGTTGATTACTTAACTATTTAGGGAGTTATTTAAGAAATGCTACCGCCACGTAGTGCCACATAGCATCAGGTGAACATCGGGTTCAGTATGTGAAAACCATATATATGAAAGACAATATGGTGAGCGCCTCTAATAGCATCACATGTATCACTAGAGGTGATCAGTGTAAAGCGCAGGCGCTCTATGTTCAGCAGCGCCATGTAGCACCTGTCGCTTAGCAGCGTTATCCCATACATTTCACTGATGTTTTTTTCCTTGTGTATGAATAGCGTTTTCATTCATTATTTTTCTCAATTTTAGGATCAAATGATTGTTCCTAAACACTAATATTGTTATATTGTGATTTTTTTTATATAGAAATGTATGTGTTGGTCATTGTTACAGTATTAAAACAATATCATTCCACGTGTTTTCACTCTGGTGTTTCCAGCTTGATGAATTATTCTGTCGATCCTTACCTAAAAAACAAGGTCCAAAATATCCGCTTGATTTAATGAAAAAATAAATTGTTCTACAATATATCCAGTGCAATACTAAACACAACAATATCAATGAATCCCCCCAAAAAAACAATCCTGATAAATATAGATATAAATGTGGAGGCTTATTTATTATTATTATTGGTGCAGGCGCCACTTGAGCGCTTTGTCCGATTCGCTCAGCAGCGCCCGCACTGCAGCGTCGGCTCCTGGCTGGCGGTGCTGTCAGCTGTAGCGCTCCCTGTGACCAAATCAGTAATGAACGTGTGTGTGCGTGCGCGCGCGCGCGCGTGCGTGTGTGTGTATATCTATATATATATAAATATATATATATATATATATATATATATGGACCTTGACTGACCTGCCTGCTCATTTCTTAACTCCCCCTCCTACCTGCCTGCCATATAACCCCCTGCATGCACACAGGGTCAGCTGGGATAACTTCATCCCCTCATAAAACTCCCCAGCATAAACAAAGTCAAGTATCAGAGCAAATCACCCAATCATAGAAGGCAGAGACAGGGCCCATCTCCGGAAATAACTACAGAGTTGTTGCAAAGCAAAATAAACAAATCACATCAATAGATCCCAGTGAGACAGCAAGGTTCCTCTCCTGCTTGTGTCACCCCCTCCCTTGGAATGTGTACAGCCGGTATCATATAGAAGAAATGAGATTGGAATTTCCTGGAACTGGCTGTGATACCAACACCAGCCCCCTGGTAGGAGGGGTAGGGAGACCCCCTCTCTAGGGCCGGGCATGGCTGGCCGGAATGGCCAGGGCTTCTCGAATCTTAACATCAAGGGTGACACATGCTCCATTATAACATCTAAGGTGGAGACCAGGAACAATTGGTCATTGGGAGACGTGTGAGGACTGACAGACAATTGTTTCAATCGAACTGCAGCCCAGACAGACTCTTATGTATTTTCCCCTTTTTATTTGTATTGCTATCTATTTATTTGTACCGTGTTTTATAGTTAACTCTGTTTTATCAACTTGTACAGTTTTTCTTGTTGATTTGTGTTTTTCTGTTGGTTTTTTTTTTTTTTTTTTTAATAAATTCTGAAAATACAGCAGAGGGTCACTGATGCTCCAAATTAAGGATCTAAAAAGCTCTCTCGCTAGTTCTGAAGAGCCTGGCTATATTACTTGTAGATGGGTTAATCTGTTCTAACTTAGGTGTGGGCCTAGGTGGAGAAAAGATTAGTGTAGGTGCGCTGTGGATAAAAAAGTTTTGTTAAAATAGGCTAAAAGGGAGAGTAAATAAAGGGTTAATGTTCTCCGCGATCCTGTGAGGGAAAATGAGGAATCGCTCCTGCCAGACAAACCTAATCAGCTTTTATGAGGAGGTAAGTTCAAGATTGGATCAGGGGGAGTCATTGGATATCATATATCTTGACTTTTCGAAAGCATTTGATACTGTGCCACATAAAAGGCTGGTACAAAAGATGAGAATGCTTGGACTGGGGGAAAACGTGTGCAGATGGGTGGGAAATTGGCTTAATGATCGGAAGCAGAGGGTGGTTATCAATGGTACACACCATTACTAGTGGAGTACCACAAGGGTCAGTTCTGGGACCAATTCTCTTCAATCTATATATAAATGACATTGGGTATGGATTAAACAGTAAAGTCTCAATCTTTGCAGATGATACTAAGCTGAGTAAAGTAATTAAAACAAAAGAGGACAGCAGGCAGCTACAAACAGATTTAGATAAATTGGAAGCATGGGCAGTTAAATGGCAAATGAAGTTTAACACAGATAAATGTAAGGTTATGCACATGGGAAGGAGAAATCTGTGTCATGATTACACACTAAATAAAGAAACACTTGGTAAAACAACAATGGAAAAGGACCTAGGGGTTTTAGTTGACAATAAGCTCAACTGTAGTAATCAATGCCAGGCAGCTGCTGCCAAGGCAAATAGGATCATGGGGTGCATCAGGAGGGGCATAGATGCTCATGACCAGAGCATCATTTTACCCCTGTACAAGTCACTGGTCAGACCCCATATGGAATACTGTGTACAGTTCTGGGCACCTGTGCTTAAGAAGGACATATCAGAACTGGAACGCATTCAAAGAAGGGCAACAAAGTTAATAAAAGGAGTGCGGGGGCGAGAGTACCCGGAAAGATTGTCACAGTTAGGTTTATTTAGTCTAGAAAAAAGACGATTGAGGGGTGATCTAATAACTATGTATAAATATATTCGGGGTCAATACAAAGATCTGTCCCACAATCTATTTATACCCCGAGTGTAACCATAACCCGGGGGCATCCACTAAGGTTAGAGGAAAGGTGCTTTCTCCACCGACATAGGAGGGGATTCTTCACTGTAAGAGCAGTGAGACTATGGAACTCGCTGCCAGAGGAGGTAGTTATGAAGGATACAGTAAAAACGTTCAAAAGTGGCCTTGATGCCTTCCTGGCATGTAATAACATTTCCAGCTATGGCTACTAGACCACTGGAAGGAGATCTATAGTGGCCGGGATGCCCTCCTTGCATGTAATAACATTTCCAGCTATGGCTACTAGACCACTGGAAGGAATTAAACAGGCTGAACTGGATGGACTAAAGTCTTTATTCAGCCTTACATACTATGTTACTATGTAAAATAGGTTAATATATATACATAAAAATATGAATCAATAAATGCAATAGTATTACCAAAGTGAAGTTTTGTTTGAGGGGGTGTTTCCACCTTTTAATTAAATCAGAAACAACTAGGTATCATTGCCTCCGACTAATTAGGCCTCAAAAATTGTTGGAATTTTAAATCTTGCTGTCTGAGTGATTTCTCCTCCTGGTAGCGTTATAAAGATTGGTCAGTGTTAATTACACTAATGGCCAGGGCAAAGAAATAGACTTTTTTAGGGACTTTTTATTGCACAGAAAATTTGCACCAATGTGCAATATGTTTGCACCAATTTTTCTGCATGGGTTTTGTTTATGCATATGATGAATTTGTTAAATAAAATGATTTCTGAATATATAACATACTATAGAAGGTAAAAACCAAACACAAGAGGCTAGAGGGACACTGTCCCTCTTTTCCTCAATGGCAGGAGCACAAAAGATATTAATCCACAATAAGATGAAAATATCAAACATAATTTTCTTTTTTTCAGGTTAAAGTGGACCAACACCCAGGATTTTGACTATCCTGGGTTTTGGTCCACTTCGGCGGGGCACCCCGATCGCTGTGTGAAACCCCCCAGAAACCCCAATAAACTCACCTCTCCCCGCTCCCACGTGACTGCCCGGTCCAATCCCCGCCAACGTCCAGGCGGGGAACAGGAACGTCCAAGCGGCTTCCGCCGCCGCCGCCTCCCTCGCGTCACTTTCGGCGCGCGCGCCCGTGCCGGCCATTCACAGACGGCCGGCGCGGGGGCGCACACGCCTAGAGGGGCGCGAGGGAGACGGCGGCGGCGGAAGATAAGGTAGGTGATTTGGGGTGTTTGGGGGGGTTTCACCCCGCGGGACATCCCGATCTCGGATGTCCCGCGGGGTGGGAGGTGATCGGCCCGGGAATCTTATAGATTTCCGGGCCGATCACCTCTCGGTGTTGGTCCACTTTAAGTACAAAAAAATGTCAACATAATGGTACCTAACGATATGTAAAGGTGACCATCAAAACAGTTCCAGATAAACAGAGTCTAGATACAGAATGAAAGAGATTAACCTAAAAACAATCCCTATATTCTTAATCTAGTAGTGAAACATTATGGGGAAGAAGGTTACGATATGAGTCAAGGCCCCTCTAGTGGTATTATGTTACCTAGACTGGTATTCATCATCTACAGATTGCCAATGAAAAAATGAGAGGTAGACAGTGACTGAATACTGGTACACAATGGAAGAGCAAATTAACAACATTAAAACCTAAAAACGTCATTTCTTAATTTTTAAAGACAGAGACACAAGGGTTTTGGGAAAGGGGGAGGGAAGGGAGGGAATGGGGGAGGGGTAAGGTGCCCGGGGTGGTCATGGCCAGTGAGGTTCAAGAGTCCTGCTGAGTGTACAGGTGCTAGAGAAGCCAGGAGTGGAGTCTCAGACAGGAAAAGTAGGGTCTGAAGGCTTATTAGATATGTCAATGTGCTCCATCCGGGGTTTCCAGATGGCATAAAATTTATCATAGGTGTCGTTCTTGATAGCTGACATCTTTTCGTTAACCATTATGTCCGAGATTCTGTTCTGTACCTCGCCCCACCTCAGGGAGGGTGATTTCCAACCCCTATCAAACATCATTTTATTATGTTAAAAACAAAAACACAACAATTAATACCAGACATTCTAACAAAAATTAAATTAAAAACCCTGTATGTCCCCTATTCCTTCCAGTGCTAATAAATAGCCATTAATATCTGGGAAACTCCTAAGTATGAATTAATTGGACCAGGAAAATACCTTGATTTTTTGTGCCGGCACAAAACCCTAAATAATATATAAAGAAAGGATCTAAAAACAGTGTCTAGCCTAAGTGAAAACTATATATACAACATTGTGAGTGCTTCATAGCTCCTATACATATAACAATATAATGCTATTTAAATATAAATAAATAAAAAAATCCAAACCACAAAAATTACAAATACATATCCAAACCACAAAATTATTAATATTCACAGTGAATAAAGTGCTTCAAAGTGCAGAAAATGACACATAAACCAACCCTCAGTATGAACCAGCTGGTCATGAATACCTATCAGCGAAAAGTAGAGCAAACCAGCGTATAAAACTTCAGACCAAGATATACATACCATACTATAGAAGGTTACATAGGGACCAGGCAAACTCCAATTTGGGACCTCCAGAGATTCCAACTGGGTTCAAACAGATCCCTCCCCACCTCTCTCAAATAGCCTCACAAGGCAAGACAGGTAGCCAGTGGCCACTGTCCAAAAGTAACCATGTAAGAACCCCGGGTTCGGCTGATGCCCGACTGGTGGCTGACATTATTGATCATCCCGGCTTTGCTTGTGTTTCAGGCTAGTGTCTAACTTCACAGTGCCAAATTATTGAAGAACATAACATTTTTTTAGTCTTTTTTTTCAGAGGAGCGTTAAGGAGCCCGCTCTTGAGAAGGGGGGGTAACATAAGAACCCCGGGTTCGGCTGATGCCCGACTGGTGGCTGGCATTATTTATCATCCTGTCTGCAGTTCCGTCAGCCACCAGCAGGTGTCAGCAGAGCCCTGGCTGCTCTCTCTCCCCATCATCTGCTGCACCTGGTGTGAGGGCTATTTAAGTGGATCTGCCCTCCACCTGGTGCAGCAGGATTTTGTTTTGTTTTGCTTGTGTGCTTTGTTTCTGGCGCTCTGAGTCTGTATCTGAACCTGAGTCTGTACCTGTGAATAAACAATGTAAAGGGTATCCGCACACTAGTAAGGCAGGGTGCCCGACCCGGGGTGGTCCCACACCCCAATTATGCAAAAGGATAAAGGGAATGGGTCCGCACACCTTAAAAATGTAAGCCTTTAATGAAAATGATTAAAATCATCGACATCTATGACAAAGGGCTGACAGAATACCCGAAACGCGTCAGAAGGTCTTGTATGTTTTGTGTCACTCTGGGTCTACCTTTGTATTTTAGCACTGCTTCTTGACAATTTTTTGGAGATGATTTTAATAATTTTCATTAAAGACTTACATTTTTAAGGTGTGCGGACCCATTCCCTTTATCCTTGAGTCTGTACCTGTACCTACCAGAGTCTGGAGACTGCTGGCCTCTGCCCTAGGCACTTGGGTGAGTGCTCCAGCCCCTTAGGGTTTCTGTTGTTTTTGTTATTAGTTATTTTGTTAGTTAGTTACTTTGTTGTGACTTTCTGCTTCCGTGGCGGAGAGTCATATTGGAGAACTCTCCGGCCTGACAAACCATCTGGCCCTGCCAGAAACTACTAAACTAGTTTTTTTTTCCCCCAGGACCCTCCCTTACCTTTTCCCTCCCAGTTTGCTATGATAAATACATCTTTTTAACTGGGACCTGACACTCACCTGACTCATCTGGCACTACCTGGCACTACTTGGCCTTAGCCTTTCTTAAATAACCCTCATAAAGTGCATGTGCCAAACAAAAAAAACACCTTATCAAAAAAATTATATCTATAAATAAATATTGAATGAACAAAGTTCAAGTGTAAAGTACACCTTGTTCAGAAAGGGCAACAGCTCACCAATCACAAACCAATCCAAAAAATAATACTATAAGCAATAACATGTGTACATATGACCAGTCTCCCCTCCCGATGAGATACGCGTTTCATGGGTCACATGGCCCCCTTCATCAGGCTAGTGATGCATGTCTAGTACCTGGCTTAAATAGCGGCTGTGATATATGTGTTATTCGGCTTGCTCATCTGAATAACAAGCTGAGAAAATTAAATGTGAGAAAACATAAGCCATCTGAATAATGATTATAGACCCATACCCACCAGACCTGTTAAAGCAGACCAAAACCCACCCAACTTGTGAAATACATTTGGCCAAAAGCCAAAGTCGATACTCCCTTATTGTTTTTGAATTGTCCTGGAACGCTGATTTATTTGCTGCCCCTTGGTGTGAGATGGCAGGCAACCAGTCGCACTTGGAGCCACTGGCCTTAGACGACCTGACCTCAGCGGCTCCAAGCGCTCTGATTGGACGAATGGCCGCGCATGCGCCGTAGGACCGAGAAGAGATGAGTTGGCATTGGCGATCTGGGGGGTTTACACAACGAGGAAAAGGACCAAAACCCAGGATAGGCAAAATCCTGGGTTTTGGTTTACCCTAAACCGGACCTTCATCCCGAATAAGAGCCTATCTTATATGTTTCCCCCACTCTGTATATACAGATCGTCCACATTAAAAATCATCCTACCTGCACCTAGTGCATTTTCTGAGCTTTTAAAGGAGTCTCAGGCTGCCTGCAGACAGAAAGTGTCTTCTTACTGTGTCGCTCTGCATTGTGGGATTGCTGTCCTTTTCCTGACCCCAGCTCTGCTCTGTCTGTGCAAAGCACAGCCCCTCTCCTCAGTATGTGATGCTTTTGATGGCAGCGCCAATATCCTAGAGTCCTGCAACTCATCAAAGAATAATAGGTAAGTGACTAAAAACTTAAAATATATTCATTTTAGACGCTGGGGAATAGTTTTTTAAGGGTTTGGGCTTTTCTTTAAATGATGCTGAAAGTCCGGTTTAAATTTCTAGCCGTTTCCTCCTTGCAATGGCGGAGCCTTCTGATGTCCAATGGTAAAGCAACTTCTATCTTTTCTACTCTTTTCATAAAGCAGCAAATGAGCCAATAGTTTTTCCACTGTACTTTTTTATATGCAACACTTAGGGAAATGGTTTCTGTTGCCCTCTGTGTACTAATGTGGTACTAATTTAGTGACAAAATGTCACTTACCAACTATTATAAATTGGTCATTGGTGGATTAAAGCCATCCTGGGAGTGATAGGGTTTCCGATATTGCAGTTAGCAGCAAATGCTTGGGATGGCAGTAGAGAGCAGAGACATACTCAGGACAGGAACATACTTAGGCCCTTATTTATGAAGGAATAGCAACAGGTAGCGACTGGTGAGCGGCCGGTAATGACGGGCACCGCCACGAGAACGCCGGCTCCCCACCACAATCACACATTTATCAAGCCGATCCTGCTTAGCGACTGAGATAGCGCCATATAGCGACTCATTCATCATTATTCCAGCCTCAGCCCACAGCGCCAGCGTCCGATCTTGAACAGCGACAGGTATGACCTCTCGCTACCTGGCGCTCTCCAATGTATTTCAATGGAACAATCTTTAAATATTAATAATTAATGTTTTTTTTTTTTTAAATGTGAAAAATTCTTTGACCACTTCTGCCATTTTAGATAATTTTTTTAAGGTAAAAAAAAAAAAAAATGTGCTGAATTGATATTACAGGTCTGATATTAATGTATTCATATTACAAAATGTTTTTATAAACTTGTTTTTTTTGGTTTCCCAAAATATTGTTGTTTGGGGGTTAAAAAACTACTTTTAACCCATCGCCACCAGCGCTCTGGGGTTTAAACATGCATTTTAAAGCGCGAGAATTTTTTGAGCGTGATTTGTTAATGAATATGGTGGGAGCCGGTCGCTAGGGCCAGTCGCTATCATGCGCTCCCATACAGCGCGGAACCTGTCAAATAGCGACTCCTCGCCCAATATTCAACATTACCGCAAACCGACTGAGTCACTATCAACTACCGAACAATGGCCAAGCACAGCGACTACTAGCGGGCGCTCTGAAAATTCCGCTACAGTCGCTATTAATGAATTGGCCTCCCCGGTTTGGAAATGACTAGTTAGAAATAGAAGGAAACTACAGTAGAAAGCAGTTAGAACTAGTTTAGACAGATCTTTGGGAAGCCCTGGGACATGCCAAGCATGTCTCTTGCATGTGTGCCATGTGACATGGTTGTTACAGTGTTTGGCTTACTGCTGGACATTATTAAAGGAGAAGCCTTAAAGTCATTCTGCAGAAAAAAATAAATAAAAACTCTACACTCAGGAACTACACTCACGAACACTGCAATCGCTGCTATTCTGACGCACTGACACGAGCGGCTAAGACCAATCCCAGCTTGTGCAGCCGCTGCCATCGTCCATGCCGTGAATGGAGGAGGGCATGCCGTAGATCCTGTGACTATGTCACGGGCAGGGGCGTGCTTAGCCACCAAGCATACCATGCAAATGCACGGGGCCCCCACCTGCCAGGGGCCCCAGAGGCAGGGTCAGATCAGTGGCAACTTTAAGAAAAATAAATAATTAATGGCACTAAATGGGAAGATGGGCTTCGGCGAGTAAGGGGGCGTGTAACACAATGCAGTGTGCAGCAGATAGGAAGCTGCTGTACACTAACGTGAGCCGGCAGCTGCAGAATCCGTGCGCTCAGCTCCATTCAGTTATGCAAAATGCTGTGACATCACACCACATGACATCACAGCAGCTATTGAGCTGAATGGTGCAGAGCAGGACGCCGGCTGCATCCTTGTTTGGCACTGTCCTGAACTGTTTTCCCTTTTTAAATCAAACAGGGATTGAAAAAGAAATATCAAGGTTTATAATTTCACTGTATGATTTCTCTTCTGAAGACTGTGAGTTTGTCCCTTGGCTCTGTGATGCCGCATAATAATCAGCATAATGGGCGGGGGCTGTAAGACAAGGCATTCTTGTCACCCTGGCTCTCCCAGTGTCCACAGTCTGATGATGCGGAGTTTTAGACCCTATGATTGGTGGTCTGTGGCAAAGGAATTCAGGTAGTGTACTACTACTCTTTGCCTTGTTTGTACATTCAGAAGCAGCTGTGTGTTCCTGACAGGAAGCCATGATGAGGTTCTGGTGCAGCTGATGATGAGGTGAGCTGCTGAATGAATGAGTTTATGCACTTTGCCCACATAAGGCTCGATTCAGAGAGACAAAAAAAACCTTCAGTTTTAGTGCCGATCTGTTTTTTTTTTAAATGTTTCCACTCTCGTATGAGTGTGCGAGCGATTCTGTGCATGCATTACAATCCTTCTGTAAAGTTTTCGTCCGTTCGTACGGCAGGTTACGAATACGAGGATGTCATTTTCCAGCGTGAATTTTCCGTTTCATTTTCACATGTTACAACGTAGGCTTTCGTTTTTGCCCTTTTCCCATCGTATCCTCCCACGAATCCTTTACGTTTCCCGATAGTTTCTGTTTCCCTTTTTCAATAAATAATCGTCCAGACGGAAATCCTTACGATCTTGCGCCTGCGCACTACAAACTTGACTCATTAAAGTGCTCGCCTACATATTTGCCACCCTCACTTCTACTACAATGTTTAGCTAAATCACTTAGCACTATCCTCCATCTTCCGTTTTGGACCCTTAAAGCTCACCCTAACCACTTCGCGGTTAGGTTCTTCTTCCATTTTAGCCCCCTAAAACTTACCCAAATCACTTCTCGGTCATGTGAATATTCATCTTTAAATATTTCTGGGCCCATTAGTTTTGTGTTAATGTATTTTGTAAATGAAATGACACTAACATTTTTTTTTGATTCCATCATAAAATATAAAATTTTTTAAAATTTTGAAAATGTCTAATTTTTACAACTATTAAAAACAAAATACATAGCAATGGCAGGCCACAGAACATTATTCTTCATCTGTGGTCCCCAACGAGTTGCGCAGCTCCTGCATCTCGCCCACCAACTGAAGGACCCTGACACTCAGATGTGCCACTCTGGCACGTGTGGTCCCTGTTAAAAAACGTAAATTAAATTATTGGTATAACCTTGTTGGGGTCATACTGCAGTGCCCCCCCCCCCCCCCTGTATGGTCCAAACACCTAAATCTGGACTTCAAAAGCCACAGGGCCCTCGCCACCACGGCCCGGGTTTTGCATAGTGCCCGATTAGAGAACCCCTGGCCCGCATTCTGCAGGCAAAGAACGGGCATCAGGAGCAAGGGCAGGAGTGGATATCCAGAATCCCCTGAAATAATTTACAAATACTAACATAAAATACACATTCTAAGCTACAATATTGTTTAACATGTCATTAAGGGCTAAAAACAGCCATAGGTTAAGACATGAGTCATCAACTATATTCATTGCCATACAGTGAAAATGGATTGATGGAATGTGAGCAAACTTACCCAGGAGCCATCTACCAGATAATTCTCCTGACTCAAACTGACGAAATAAGTCGAAGCTCTGCAATATATAAGCATCATAGGACGACCCTGGATGCCCTGCAAGAACACTGAGGAATCGCATAGCTGGACCAAACACTGCTTGTATGTTGTGCGAGTGGCACATCTTGCGGTTCCTGCAACCAAATATAAAATAATTGCACAAAGCAAAGGTAACCGACTAAAACAATAACTCCTACAACAAATTAAGATTCAAGTTCAACAATCCAAATATAATTCACAAAGGACATGTCTAAAAAAATATAGCAATTATATGGATGTGTGGGAAAATAAATGTTTACATGCTAAGGACTAATTAAGGTCAGCATTAAAATGCATCTATAAGGCATACATGAAATGTATTGATTCAGGTATGCATTGCTATACAATTCATGGCCTCGGCCATGCTGATACAGGCAATGCCTTGGTGCTAAAGGCGCGCAGACTCCTCCACATAGCCGCAAAACATGTTCAACAATAGCAATCCGAGGCCTCAAAGGTCCCGTAAGTGGATCGGAAATGAAATGGATTTATAGGGTGGTGGTCCGTCGGAAATCAGCTCTCTGAATCAGACGTAATCCCATCCCAACAACGGAAGTTATCTGAACGAAAGAAAAATATCAGATTTTGTTTGGAAAATGATCCGAACTAACGGAAATGATCCGATTTGCTTCCGTTCATCGAAAGCGCAAATGAACGAAAAAAAGCAAAAATATGACAAACACCCACTAAAACTTTCACAGACAGCTACGGAAGTCCAGACGAATGTGTCTCTGAATCGAGCCTTTAGTCCGTTTAATAGACATGTAAATGCCTGGATGCCTAGGGCGGTGTGCAACCTCTCTGGCTGTGGATGTCCTGTAAGTGCCTGTAACTCTATCTGTAAAAGGATGTTTTCGACATATGACCAGGGGCGGGCTTACCATTTCTAGGGCCCCATGCAAAGTTGTCCCTGGGGGCTATAATCAAAGGCCTTTTTTTATAACAAAACACAATAATAAAGAGGAACACATGAGATGCTTCTTTTTTTTTTCATGTAGCATCACTAGTATTACACGCCAGCTGCTTCAGATGTTCACCCAGCAGAGCTCTAAGGGGCCCCTGAGAGGTGGGGACCCCATGCAATTGCATGGGTTGAGTGGTGGCAAAGGAAGCCGCTGCAAATGACATGTCTGATTATGTAATTTTTAGGACGAAACGTGCATCGGGCATTAAAACAGACCACACAGATTTTAAATGATTTTAAGTGATTTTAAATCACATGTTTATGTTTTTCTCTAAAATAAAATGTATACATTGTGGAGACTGTTGTTGAGCGCATGACGCCTACACATAGCTGTGTTGCGGACGCACTTCCTTGTGTGCATCAGGCCCAATATATTGAAGCTTCTGGCGTCCATCCGGTGTATCCCTCTTCCTGTGCCATCCTTGACTTTCGTTGTTCCTGTGTTGAGTATCTCCTGTGTATGACCCGGCTTAACCCCAGTGTGGTCCTGCTCTCCTGTGTATGACCCAGTGTATTTAACTGAACTTGCTTTCTGGATAACACCCTTTGGCCTGTCCTCCTGTGTATTACCTCGGCTACCCCTGACTTTGCATCATCGTCTGGGACCCCTAACCTCGTTCTCATCTTCACATCTGCCTCTCTCAACCCTGACAACCACTGCTGTCTATCCGGACACTTGTCTATCTGGGGAGTGACCTGGGACCACCCAAGCAGCAAACCTATCCTCCCTTGCAGGGGGCTCTAGAGAAGACCAGTGTGGCTCTTAGATTCCAATCCTGCAGAGTCGAGCTTGGGTTCTAGACAGTAGTGTCCGGGTGTCATTTCCAGCAGTGGAGGGAGAGGCTGGGAAGAGTTGGGCTCACCCACAGACTTGTGACACCTTTGCGGTATCTCTATAGGTTGAAAGTCTTTGAAACCCCATTGACTCCTTATCATTGTTATTCAGTGTACAAAAGTCTTAAAGGGGCCACAGCACTCAAACCAGTTAGCTTGCTGACCAGCCTACAATCTGTCTCTAAACTAGGTTAAAAACAGGGGGCTCGGTCACACACATCTGCAGAAGTATGCTTAAGCTGCACCACCAGCGCCAAGGTGCCCCTGTGAGGTGCAGTCCTAACTCTAGTACTAATTCTAGTCTCTAAGAGCCCCATTTGGGACATACAATGCAATAGATAAATTGGGAGCAGGCTTACCTGTATTCTAATTGCCCTGCTAATGTGCACCTCCCTGGTTAGTTATAAAATGGTCTGAGCGGCTGCCACCCCCCTATTGTTATTCAGTGAATTAATGTTTTTTTTGAATCAACATCAATTTTCTAGGTTTGGTAAGGACTCTCAACTCCGATAATGCTTTTATGATTATGTTATCGCTCTGGCAAAGCCACAGTATACTTAATTATTTAAAGAGGACCAAACCCAATGATTTTGATTATCCTGGGTTTTGGTTCTTTCCCCCGGGGCACCCAGATTGGGGATTCCCCGCTGTGTGAAACTCCCCAGATCGCCTAAGGCAACTCACCTCTACCCAGTCCTACAGCACATGTGCAGCCGCTCGTCCAATCAGCGCGCTGACGTCACGCTGTCTTAGGCTCTGTCTAAGAGCATCGGCTCCGATGGGGTGACAGCCACATCCTCTGCTTCCCTCTAACAGGGAGCGTGCCATTTGTGAATGCCCGGCGTGGAAATGCGCCCTGCTAGATGGATAGCGGGGATGCGGCCTCGGCTAGTGCATGTGCAATTGGACGGGGAACAAAGGTAAGTGAATGGGGGGTTTCACATAGTGGGGCATCCTGGTTTTGGATTCCCCGGGGGGGCAATCGGCGTGGGTTTTGGTCCACTTTAAATATGGCACTCCCCAAATGAATGTTTTTATCTATTTGGTCAGGCAAATGCCCGGTGGGCCGCACTACTTTGGGACAGTCTGGGCTGTTATCTTTTTTTTTTTTTTTTTTAAAGTTTTTATTTTGCAATAAACAGACAAACATGACATAACAAAACAAGTCATTTGTAAGACCTTAAGGTGCCGAAGGCACCCAACTTCATAACTGGCATATAGGTGACAACACTAACAATCACTCACACAACTTTCATACCGGACCTCTGTTAATTCCTGCTGCCATCACGGTGCAATAACGGACACGGAAGCTGATGTACATTAGTTGTTAGTCGGGGCGTACATACTCAGAATTCCCCTTCATTACTCGTTGATCAGGCTCCAGCACCCGCTCCCATCTCCCCAAATATCGGGTAGATGGCATTCTTGACCCTATAAATTCCCCGCCAGGCCCCCCTCCCGGTTTCACTCAGCGTCGTATGCCGATTCTTGGCTCTGCAGCCATGGATCCCAGACCTTTTCGAACTTATCAGGCACTCCTCTTGCGGCATATGTCAATTTATACATGGTGAGTTTCTGGTTAACTAGTCTTTTCCAGAATTGCACTGATGGTCTAGCCGGGTGTCTCCAGTTCATCAGGATGCACTTCCTGGCGTAGAAGAGCAGCAACCGGACCAGCGCCTTCAGAGCCCTCAGTTCCGAGAGCGACTCCACCACCCCAAGAAGGCACATCGAGACAGACCCCTGCATCCGAAAACCCACCACCCTGCTAATCAGACCCATTACCCCCTCCCAAAAGGCCATCAGGACCTCACATGACCAGATCATGTGTATCCATGAGCCACTACTCTTCCCACATCTAGGACATACATCCGTATCTGTTAAGCCCATTCCGTGCAGACGAACCGGGGTGATGTAAGCCTGATGAATCCATTTAGTTTGTATGAATCTGTCCCTAGCTTCTACTACCGATGCATGCAGGTTCTCCATTATCTCCTCCCAGTCGTCCCGATCTAGGCTTGGGTCCAAGTCCTGCCATTTAGCCTCAATCTTGCCCCTAGGGGATTCCAGCTCTCCTATCAAACATTTATACAACGCAGAAACAGGCTTTTTGAGGTTCCCATCTCTGAGTACATATTCCGCCTTGGACTCTGAGATCCTTGGGCCCACCCTACGGAATTGGGCGTGCAATGCGTGTCTGAGTTGTAGATATCGAAAAAAGTCTCGATTGGACAACTGAAACTCCGCCCTAAGCTGATCGAAGGGCACCAGCACCCCCCCTCTATATAGTTGCCCAATCTGCTGAACGCGTTTCCTCGCCCAGAACAGCGGGTCCTGCATGGCACCCATTTCTGGTAACCTGGGATTATCCCATAGGGGGGTATATGGGGACCACGTCGGAGTCTCCCCGGCCCTCATCCCCAGCTTAACTGCCCTCTCCCAGATGTTGCTCGCCGCCCTCATACACGTGGTCGCCTCTCGGATCCCTCTCGTACCCCTGTATACCAGGGAGGCCAACCTTTCCGGGGAGCCCAGAAGCGCCACCTCTAAGCACACCACAGGGTTGTCCTTCGGCTGGCATAGCCACCAGTGGACAAACAAGAGCTGCGTTGCGTAAAAGTATATTTGCATGTGTGGCACCGCCAGTCCCCCGGCATCTATTGGCATCTTCATTATTTGTCGATTTAGCCTTGGGGGGGAGTGACCCCATATAAAGCCAAAGATGATCGACTCCAGTGCTTTAAAGTGGGAGATAGGAAGCATCACCGGGGAGGCCTGGTATATGTACAGGAATTTAGGGAGGAAAATCATTTTAAATATATTGATTCTGCCCATGACCGATAGCGGAAGGTTCGCCCACTGGGTGACTCTTTGCTTTAATTTCGCCACTACCGGAGAGATATTAAGGGAGACAAACTCGTCGGCCCGCCCACTGATCACAATCCCCAGGTACTTAAATTGTCGGACTCTCTTTAATTGAGACCTTGGGGAGACATCCCGAGGGTCAGTCCCATCCACCTGCATCAGGCTGGATTTGTCCCAGTTAACCTTCAAGCCGGAAAATCTCCCAAACACCCCGATGGTATCCAAAGCAGCCTCCAGGGACTCGTAGCTATCCGCCAGGTATAGTAGGGTATCATCCGCGTAAAGTGAGATCTTCTCCTCTATCTCCCCCAGCCTCCATCCCGCAATGGCAGGAGAGCTTCTAATCATGATTGCTAACGGCTCAATGGCCAACGCGAAGAGCAACGGCGAGAGTGGGCAGCCCTGCCTAGTCCCCCTCTGCAATACAAAAGGGTCAGAATAGCAGCCATTGACCCGTACTCTGGCCGTTGGGCGATCGTATAACAGCCTGATATATGATATAAAACCTGCAGGGAGTCCAAATCTGGCCAGCACTGCCCAGAGATAGACCCACTCAATCGAGTCAAAGGCCTTCTCATTGTCCAATGAGGCTATCGCCCGGCTACCACAGTTGTCATAAACTATCTGCAGGTTGGACATCAGTCTACGCAGGTTTATCCCCATTGTGCGTCCCGGCATAAAGCCTGACTGGTCAGGCCCGATCAATTGTAATATGACCCCGTTTAGCCTCATAGCCAGGATTTTAGCCAATATTTTGGCATCTTGATTCAAGAGGGAAATGGGCCTATATGATGCACATATATCGGCGGGTTTCCCTTCCTTGTGAATAAGAACCACATGCGCTTCCTGGAAGGAAGCCGGGAGACCTCCATTATCTATTGCCTGTTTCAGAACCTCCCAGAGTCTAGGGGCGATCCTGTCCATCCCCTGCTTATACCACTCGGCCGGCAGTCCATCGGGCCCTGGTGCCTTTCAGCTGGGAAGTGCTCTCATCGCATTCCTGACTTCATCAATAGTGATGGGAGAGTCAAGAGCTTCCCGATCTTCCGGAGCCAGTTCAGGGAATTTAATTTGATCAAGATAGCTCTCCAGCTCCTCCATCCCGTAGTTTACCCTGGAGGAGTACAAGGCCGAGTAGTATCTGAGGAACTGCTGTGCAATTTTCTCTCCCTCTGTTACCGTCTCCCCTGCTCCCACTATCCCAGCGATACTGTTGGATTTGTTCTCAGCCCTCGCCAGATAGGCCAGAGTCTTGCCATTTTTGTCCCCCTTGTCAAATATCGTCGCCTGTTTATGTAGCAATAGTTTCCTAGTTGAGTCGGATAATAACAAATTATACTCCCGTGTAAGAGACAACAAATTCGAGTGGGCCCTATCGTCCGCTGAAGTGATGAATTCCTCTCCCGCGTTCGCAAGCTTACTTTCGAGGTCTGCCCTTTCCCTCCCCCTCTTCCCCCTGACCGCCGCTATAGCACTTATTGCGCATCCCCTAGTAACCGCCTTAAAGGCATCCCATCTCACCTCCGCAGTCGTTTCATCCGCATTACACTCCCAGAAAACTTCCGCAGCCGAGGCCAGACTATCCCTAACTTCAGGAGTCTCTATCCACAGGGGGTTTAGGGTCCATCCCACACGGTTCGCCCGCGACCGCAGCAGCCCAACTTCCATCAGCATAGGCGAGTGGTCCGAGATGCCCCTCGGGAGATAGTCACAGGACGCCACCCTCGCCAGTAGATCAGGAGATGAAAACGCGAGGTCTATCCTGGACAGGGACCTATGTGTGGCCGAATGACAGGAGTAAGCCTTATCAGTTGGGTGCTTCCACCTCCATAGCTCCTGCAGGCCCATCGCCTCTGCCCAGGACGCCAGCTGTGTCCTAGGGCCCGTTCTCCTGTCCAGTCTATCTAACGCAGGGTCCAGCACCATGTTAAAATCTCCCACCCACAGTATCAGGGTCGGGGGGTAATTCACTATCTTCTCCATGATTCGATGCAACACATGTATATTAAAAGGCGGGGGGACATAGATGCCTACTATAATTATATCTGTATCCATAAGCTTGGCGTGGAGGATTACATAGCAACCCTCCCGGTCCGTCTGCACAGAATACAGCACGAATGGGGTTCCCTTGGAGATCAGTACTGATACCCCCCTAGAGTAGGACGAGAAGAGAGCATGAAAGGAGTCCTGGATCCAGGGTCTCCTAAGAGCGAGTCCTCTCCGTCCCATCAGATGGGTCTCTTGGAGGATCGCCACATTGGGTCTATATTTCTTAACAAATTGGAGGACTGTAGACCGCTTGATTTTATCATTTAGCCCCCTGACATTCCAGGAGAGAATCTTACAATCACCCATTCTCAAAGATCAGAGTGCTAATCTCGTGATCAACTATCAAACTGCTCCAGATGTTCCGCCCCTCCATCCGCGGTCGCCCTACTTTTAGGGTCCGTTTACCATTCATCCCATACATACCACCATAACAACACACCTTACGCAAACTATTAAATTCTATACTAAACATACAAATACCATTCCCAACCACCCCCACCCCGCTCCACCATATCCCAACTTTGGCGAGCTTCATACCCCCCCAACAATACAATACAACAACGGTGTAACTAGTTGCACCGGGGTGCAGAAACCCACTGCCTGTGGGCCCATAACATAACATTACCCAAACCATGTACAGGTTGGTGACATGGTCACCAAGGGTTCCCAGGGGGCGACTGGGGGTAATCAGGAACAACCGGCAGGAATGGCTAGGAAGGGGGGGAAAGTATGGGCGGGGGGGAGGGGGGCAGTCCGGACAGGGAGGTTAACAGGAGTAATAGGAAGGTGAGGGGGGGGGCCTCAATAGGGGAGGGGCATCACTCCGTGGGAATCCAGAGCCGCGGCTCTCCTGTAGCAATCATATCAGGATACCATGCGACTAGAGCAGCCAGAACAATTCTCAACAATTTACAACAGTTTACAGCAGTTTCAGCAGCCATCAAACAAATGAGCTAAACAGGGCGATCTTTGTTACCAGGTGGCATTTAGACGCCAGACCCCCCAGCATCAAAAGGATCGCAGCAGAGGGGAGGGTCCCTTGGCAAGGGCACCACCATCAATTCCAATATTGCTAAGTTTAGAGGGATGCTGTCTCCACCCTGGGCCCAGGGTGTTAGGCTCCAGGTAGAGAGTCCAACCATGCATTAGCGTCCTCAGCCGATGTGAAAAATCTGGTCGTTTCTCCATCTTGCACGCGCAGGCGAGCTGGAAACATCATGGCATATTTAATTCCCCTCCGTCTGAGCCTCTCTCTCACGCCATTAAATGAGCGCCTCAGTTTTTGGACCTCCGAAGTGAAATCCGGGAAAAAGGACAACCGGGCGTTGTTGAAGGTTACCACCCCCTTCATTCTAGCCGCAGCCAGGATAGCGTCTCTGTCCCTATAATGGAGGACTTTGAATATAAAAGGCCTTGGCGGTGTCCCCGGCGGGAGGGGTCTCATGGGGATCCTGTGCGCTCTCTCCACCGTAAAAAACTTGGTCAGGTTCACCGGTGCCAGAGTCTCTTTTATGAGATTTTCCACGAACTGCTCTGGAGAGGCTCCCTCCGCTTTTTCGGGCAGCCCTAGAATCCGGACGTTGTTCCTCCGGTTTCTATTTTCAGCGTCCTCGGCTCTCCCCATAAGAGTGGTCACCTGTCTCCGCAGGGTGGCAATTTCCCCTGTATGGGTGGATAGTCGATCCTCTACTTCTCCGATCCTCCTCTCCGCCTCCCCAGCGCGGTCACGAATTTTATCCAGGTCATGACGGAAGTAGTTAAATTGTTCCTGGAGGGTGTCAAATTTAGCTGTGAGGGCACTCTGGCATGATGCAATAGCTGCCATTATGGCTGCAGTATCAGGGTTGGAGGCTCCCAGCTCAGCCCCACACGGGGTCTCCATGGTTTGCGTACTACAGGCGACCACGGCGGTTCTACGCTTCTTGTTGCCTCTCATATGTAGGGGGGCCCCCGGGCAAGGACAGCCCCGTCGGGGTAGGATCTGAAGGCAAGGGTCCACCAGCCCCTCCGAGCACTCAGGGTTCTCCTGTGGGGGGGACACGTCAAGCAGCAGAGCGTCCAGACAGTCCCAAACCAACCCCGCAGACAGGAAGGAGGGTCCTGGCCCCCGGGCAGTGCCTAGTTACGTTTCTTTGGCCCCTCTGAAGCGCCTCAAGCCCGCAAGACGGGTATCGCTCCTGTTCCAGGTAGGAGGCGCCCGGGCGTCCCACTCAGACGAGTCGCCAAAGCAGGTATCAGGAGCTCCCCTGTCCCCTCAGAGCATGTGGTGCCAGGCTCACGTGTAGAGCTGCTTCTGGGTCCCAGGACAGGTATGGGGGGGCTTATCTGCTGCTGGTGGCACTACTGCCGCTTGCGCCCTAAAAACTCCGCAAAGTTTACAGATGCTCTTTCCACGGTTGTGGAGGCTTATTACTCAGGACAAACAGGGGCCAGCAGGATGGGAGGGGAGGAGAGGAAGAAAGGGAGATCCAGCAACAGGCAGCAGGTATGGATGTGCAGGAATTTATATTGCTGCTCCCTTCATCCCCTGGCGTCTGCCCAGTCCGCAGATTGGCCCTGGGATTCTTGATAGTTCTGGCCAGATCCTCTCTCCCTCCCACACTTCAAGATGGCGGCTGCCTATATTTCGCGCCTTCTCCTCAGCGCTCTGTGGCTCTGTAATGTCGGCCGAGGTACCTCCGGTCGTCGCCCCTCCACCTGGGTCCAGGGCCCGCCGCCGCCCGCCTCTCACCGCAGCAATTACCTCTCTCCGGGTGCCCCGCTCTCAGCTCCGTCACCGCCGCCCGCCGTCAGGATGCGGCTGCAGCTGCTGTCATCAGATCCGGAGTGTCGGCCTCCCCTCCGCTCACGCGCCGGCCACCGCCTCTCTGTCACACACGCTGGCCGCGGCCCGACGCCTCGCTCCACACCACGGGGGGTCCGGGTGCCTGCCTCCTCACCACCGCCGCAGCCCGGATTAGGATGGGGCCGCCCGATCTCCTCTGCTCACGCGCTGCCACCTCGGCGCCTCACGTGCGCCCCGCCGCCACTCCCGATGGCTGCCTCCGCCGCTGCTGCTCTGCACCCAGGCTCGATCCCTAGGTCAGGGAGAGCCTCGAGAGGGGTTCCGGCCGCTCAGTCTTCGCTGATGAAGGTAAAAAGGTAAAAATTCAGGATATTAACAGGGAGCCCCGGTCAGGCACGTCCGCTCAGGTCGCCATCTTGGCCACGCCCCCCGGGCTGTTATCTTTACTAACACTCCCATACAATCCCAGACCCCATCTCCTTCACCACTCGATCCCCTCACCCAAGCAACCCCAGCCCATGTCCTCACCCTAATGATTTAGCCTCAGTCTTGGAGCACACTGGTTGACTGGTCAGGAAGCAGCAGAGATGCCATTGGCTGGTCATGGGCAGACCGGGTGCTGGGAAAATCCCCGGCTGATTTTTGGCCCCAGTCCGACACAGGTAATAAGACACTTCAATGACACTTCATCATCATTGTCGTCGTTAGATGGTAAATGGTTGAGTTTGGTCGACTTGACATCAAAACTCCAGGCCCGGAAAAATTTCTATACACAATGGAGATCTCCAACTGAATGTTATTGTCTGTCAACTAAAGCTCCCCATCATAGGATTAAGCTTTCTATGAGTTTGGGCTGGTCACTTTTATAGTATCTAGAACAGTATAAAGCCTCTGAACCTGTAGAGCCTCTTTTGTCATCGGTCAGTAAATAGATGACCTTAAATCTCCAGGCCTGGTGAGGACTTCCAACTCTTATAATGTTCTTATAAATGACGTAGAGTTATAGCAAATGTGCGGTATAACTAATTCTTTAAAAGTGGAGATCTTCAAATGATTGTTAGTCTCTATCTCCTAAGATGTTTCTTGGTGCTTCATCTGATCGCACTGGTCATCTTCGTAGTATCATAAAGTTTCGGAACCCTCGGTGGTTATTTGTCTTTGTTGGTAAATGACTCAACACCAAACATTTAGGCCCGGTTTGTGGGCTTTCAGTGCTGAGAATACCTTTCTGCTTTCATCAGAGAGCCTACGATAAAGGTAGATGCTGGAAGAAGAAAACGAAAGATACAGTATGAGGACATAGAGATACATACAAGTTGCAAGAGCGCCCTACGAGCTATTTGAGTAACAATCAGGGATGGGTGAATCCCCCTATGTCTGGTTCTGGCAAGTTCGGCCGAATTTTGAATAAAAGTTTTCAGGTATCCGAACCCGGTCCCCATTGAGAAAAATGGGGACCCGGTGGTTGTGGGCACAGAGTGTGCAGAAGTAAGCGTGCTGCTGTGAATCGTCTAAGCGGTGGCTGTTGCAGCAGCGGTCGCAGCGGCAGCAGCATTTGGACTTGGCCCCAGAAAGATGGCTGCCGGCTCGTATGAGTGAGGACACTTCTAGTGCCAGCTGGTAGTACTGGCACTAGAAGTGTCCTCACTTATGGGAACTGGCAGGAGGTGGGTGGGGGGGGGACACAGAGTGTGCAGCAGTAAGCGTGCTGCTGCGACTCATCTGAGCGGAGGCGGTTGTGGCAGAGGAATGGTAGCGCCATTTAAATTTGGACCCAGCCGGGGCTACAGGATGATGGCTGCTGGCTCCCATGAGTGAGGACACTTCTTACGCCAGCACTCACTCATGGGAGCCAACAGCCATCTTTTTGTAGCCCTGGCTGGGGCCAAATTTAAACGCTACTGCCGCTCCGCCTCCACTGAGGATCGCGAGCTCAGTTAAGTGCTCCCTTAGGTGAAGCTTAACATAGCAGCCCATCAACCAGCTTTTCCATGTTTGGGCTGGACGCCGACCTTCTGGCTGAAGTCCGTGTTTGGGTTTGGGAACTCGAACTTGCAAAGTTCGGCACGAACCCGAACTGAGGTTCAGGTTTGCCCATCTCTAGTAACAATTATATATATATATATATATATATATATATATATATATTAGTTATTTGCTTGGCATTAAGTTGAGCTTTCACCTTCTGGGGGAGTTTTGCATCAGAGCCTCAGTGTCCCCCTTAAGCCATCGCTATGCACCTGTTGTAGTTCCTCTTTAACTAAGAGTTCCTGCTTTAGCTGTTTCTACTCTAAATTCAGAACTCTCTATATTCACAGGGGAAATAACTTTTTCTTGGTATCTAGCGTGTGCTCACAACCTTCTAGCACCTCCTTCTATGATTGCCTTAAATTGCATAAGTCAAGGGAGGTTGGCACACATTGTTGTATTGGCCTGTTTTCAAATGACCTACCAGTAGGGATGAGCGAACCCTCCAACGTTCAGGTCCAGCAAGTTCATCAGAACTTTGAATAAGTGTTCGGGTTTGGTGACCCGAAGCTGGTTCCCATTGAAATCAATGAGGACCCAAACTTTGGGAGGGGGGGGCTGTCGCAGTGTGTTCAGCAGTAAGCATGCTGCTGTAACTCACCTCAGGCATGGATCCTCCTCCTCTCAGTGGCGGCAGCTTTTGAATTTGGCCCTAGCCAGGGCTACAGAAAAATGGCCGCCGTCTCCCATGAGTGAGGACACTTCTAGTGCCAGTTGTCACTGCTGGCACTAGAAGTGTCCTCAAACAGTGGCCAACTTTTTGTAGCCCTGGCTGGAGCCAAATTTAAATGCCGATGTTGCTGCTCCACCATCGCCACCAACACTAAGGATCGTGGGCTGAGGCGAGTGTACCCTTAGGTGAAGCGGGTTGATGGGCTGGTAAAGTTCAGCGTGCGTCCCATCTTCTGGCTGGCAACTCGCAAACTTTGCAAACTTTGTGTCACCCATCTCTACTTACCAGACAAATTTTAAGCTGGGTGACTTCAGTAGGAGCTCTCTGAGGTCATTAACGCCGGCGTCTGTGATGTCATCATTATGGCTCAGCTCTAGCTGGGTGAGGTGCGTGTTGTTACTCAACGCCACCAGTGATGGGAGATGTTCATTCCTTAGTCTTATACCCTGCAGCCTGCCGGAGAGTAGACACATTCATATAGGTAAGCATAGGGATGTAATAGGTATATATATATATATATATATATATATATATATATATATATATATAAGTTACATGTATATATACATGTATAGCATGGTAAATATATTACAAAGAAGGCTTTTTTTTATATATATATATATATATATATATATATATATGTTACATGCACATATACATGTATAGCATGGTAAATATATTACAAAGAAGGCTTTTTTAGATATATATATATATATATATGGTCTGCAGGCAGCTATAGCTTTGCTGTATTTTTGTGGAGTGATAATGCTTTCTATTAAAGTTTGAGCCACATCCACTACTTCTTTCTTTCTTTTCCACATCCTTTCGCTCTTTTTCACATTCCCTCCTTTTTTCCCCTTGTCCTTGTAACCTCCTTCTTTCTCTCTCTTCCATGTTTCCTCTTTCTTCCCTTTTTATATTCCTTCTATCGTTCTTTCTTTTTCACATTCTCTCCATTGTTCTCTCTTTTCTACATTCCCTCCATCTTTTACTCTTTTCCATGTTTACCCCCTTTTATTTCTTTGTCCACATTTCCTCATTCCTTTTATCTCTTAGACATTCCCTCAAAAGAGCTCTTATTTCGACATACCCTTCTTTCTTCGCCACATTTCCTCATTCTTTCTCTTATAGATTTCCTTCTCTCTTACTTTTTGACATTCCCATCATCTTTTTTACATGCCCCTTCATTGTTTTCCCTTTTCCACATTTCCTTCATCTTTTTCTCTTTTCCATAGTCCCTCATTTTGTTTCTCTTTCCCTCCTTCGTTTCCCTTTGTCCACATTGCTTCCTTCTTTTTCCATTGTCTTTTCTTTTTCCCATTCCCTCCTTCTTGTTCCCTTGTCCACGTTCCCTCATTCTTTTCTCTCCCCCTATGTTTTCTCATTTCTTCCCTTCTTGCTTTCCCTTTATCTTTCTCTGTTTCCACAATGCTTCCTTATGTTTCTTATGTCTGCTTTTCCTTCTTTCTTTCTTTTTTATATTCCTTCCATATTTCTTGTTTAAACATTTCCTCCATTGTTCTCTTTTCTACATCCTCTTCTTTTTCCCCTTTCCATGTTCCCTCCTGCTTTCTCTCTCTTCCATGTTTCCTTATTTCTTTCGCATTTCTTTTGCTTTCCCCCTAACTTTCTCTCTTTTCCACATTGCCTAATTCTGTCTTGTGTACGGGCTACGTTTGGCACCATCCTAAACTATTTTCAGTTTTTTTTAATTGAAGTACAAATGGCCGGAATACACCTTATGATTTATCTTTTGAGATATTTGTGCGTGGCCCTTGCCGTAAAATAATCAGCATAATGGGCGGGGCCTGTCAGACACAAGCATTCTCATCACCCTGGCTGTTCTCCCTCTCTCCCAGTGTCCACCGACTGATGATTTAGAGCTTTGGACCACGAGCTTAGCCCTACGATTGGTGGTCTATGGCAAAGGAACTCAGTGTGTATGCCACTACTCTTTACCTTGTTTCTACTTTTAGAATCACCTACGTTCTGACAGAAAGGGAGAGCGCAGCCATGATGAGGTGAGCTGCTGAATGACAGTTTAGAAACATCCGCCCTAGTGCTGATGAGAGCCTAAAGCTCGAAACACGTGTCCACTAGTTGGCTGTGTAAATTTAAAGCAAATCCTTGGCATTGCACTCTTAGAGGCCGATTCATTAATAGCGCCAGGTAGTGACAGATGAGCGACTGTAGCGTGATTTTTTCTGCGCCAGCCAGTATTCGCTGTGCTTGGCCGGCATTAGCTTGATGACAGCGACTCAGTCGGTGTGCGGTAATGTTGAATACGGGCTGGGGGGTCGCTGTTTCACAGGTCCAGCGTTGTATGTGAGCGCCTGACAACGAATGGCCAGAGCGAACGGCTAGCTTCATATTCATCAACAAATCACGCTCCGAATGTGCTGTCGCTGTCCATTCCTTGTTTAAACCCCAGAGCGCTGGCGGCGATGTGTATTAACTAGTTTTTAACCCCTAAACAACCATATTTTTTGAATGTAACATTATACATGTTTTTAGAATCATTTTGTAATATGAATACATTAATCTCAGACCTGTTAGATCAATTCTGCACATATTTTTTTTAATTTTTTTTTTTGACTTAAAAATAAATCCTAACATTGCAGAAGTGTTCTCCGATTTTTTGACATTAAAAAAATAATAAAAAAAATTAATACCAATTAATTATGAATAATTATAGATTGCTCCATTGAAATGCATTGGACATCGCCAGGGAGCGACAGCTCATACCTGGCGCTGTGAGGGAATTTGCAGCGGCGCTGTTCGGTCCAGGCGGCTTCATGATGAATGCCGCGCTAGCCGTCGCTCTCGCCGGCGCTAGCCTCATTTTGCTTGATAAATGCGTCATTGTGACCGCCGCCGGGCGTACTTGAGTCGGTAGTCGCCGTTAGCTGCCGCTACCTGGCGCTCGTCAGACACTACCTGGCGCTATCGCTTGATGAATAAGGGCATCAGCGTTTCTAAGGGCCTTAGATGGCATTAAGAGATGATTCGAATAGTAGCTCCGCCTGCTTCAAGGATTGTTAGGTACTGTGCAAATACTTTCCGTTCTAGGAAAGCCTCTCTCTTCCTTTACCTAAGTAGAAGCTCTTTTGGTCTCTTTACCCCCCCCCCCCTATATTAAGCCTAACATGGGTGACTATGGCCCTTATTTAACAAGGGATAGCGCCAGGTAGCGACTGGTGAGCGAACGGTAATGACGGTCACCGCCACGAGAACGCCGGCTCCCCTCCGCAATCACACATTTATCAAGCCGATCCTGCTTAGCGACTGACAGAGCGCCAGATAGCGAATCATTCATCATTATTCCAGCCTCACCCCACAGCGCCAGCGAGCGACCTTGAACAGTGACAGGTATGACCTCTCGCTACCTGGCGCTCTCCAATGCATTTCAATGGAGCAATCTTTAAATATTCTTAATTAATTGCTATTAATGTTTTTTTTTTTTTTTGTAAATGTCAAAAATTCTGTGACCACTTCTGCAATGTTAGATTTTTTTTTTCTTTTTTAACCTTAAAAAAAATATTTGTGCAGAATTGATATTACAGGTCTGATATTAATGTATTCATATTACAAAATGTTTTGAAAAACTTTTTTTTTTTTAAGCCAAAAATATGGTTGTTCGGGGGTTAAAAAACTACTTTTAACACATCGCCGCCAGCGCTCTGGGGTTTAAACATGCATTTCACAGCGCGAGAATTTTTTGAGCGTGATTTGTTAATGAATATGCTGGGAGCCGTTCGCTATGGCCGTCACTGTCATGCGCTCCCATACAGCGCGGAACCTGTCAAATAGCGACTCCTCACCCAATATTCAACATTGCGGCAAACCGACTGAGTCGCTATCAACTACAGAACAACGGCCAAGCACAGCGACTACTAGCGGGCGCTCTGAAAATGCCGCTACTGTCGCTCATCTGTCGCTACCTGGCGCTATTAATGAATCGGCCTCCCCGTTTTTGCACTTTGCATTTAAGTGTGATTCCTGGGCTGGCCACTAGAAGGCAGTGATGTACTAGGAAGGATCTGCTTTACTGGGCTTCTGGTGGGGAAGGAGGGGCAGTCTGAGTGAGAACTCGGTTTAGGGAGCAATGGATCGGAGCCAAGGAGAGGCGTATAGTCCATCCCTGGAGACAGGGCAACGCTATATGAGAAGGGCCCTGGTGTTCACCCATCTCCTAGCAACATTCTGGAACAATGGAGGGGTCTCAGGAGTAAGGGGAACGCCCGGCCAGAGGTCCAAGTCTGAATAAATTCAAGAACTTGCTTTAAAGTGTTATCCACCAGGTACTGTCCTGCTGCTCTAAGCCTCCTGTGTACGTGTCATTGAACTGCTGCTGAAAAACTGACTTATGCCAAGGCTACCACTGGCCAGGAGGCCTATCTGCCCTGCTAAGGCAACTGCCACCCAAAGACCCCACCCGCAAGAGGTCTCAGAAAAGGGGCGCCAGAGGCTCTCACCGTGCCGCTGTTGGGGAAATTACCATCATTTAAAGACAGACAAAGAGAGAGACGGGGAGGCCGATTCATTAATTGCGCCAGGTAGCGACAGATGAGCGACAGTAGCAGCATTTTCAGAGCGCTCGCTAGTAGTCGCTGTGCTTGGCCGTTGTTCGGTAGTTGATAGCGACTCAGTCGGTTTGCCGTAATGTTGAATATTGGGTGAGGAGTCGCTATTTGACAGGTTCCGCGCTGTATGGGAGCGCATGACAGCGAACGGCCATAGCGAACGGCTTCCAGCATATTCATTAACAAATCACGCTCCAAAAATTCTCGCGCTGTGAAATGCATGTTTAAACCCCAGAGCGCTGGCGGCGATGGGTTAAAAGTCGTTTTTTAACCCCCAAACAACCATATTTTTGGATAAAAAAAAAACAAGTTTTTAAAAACATTTAGTAATATGAATACATTAATATCAGACCTGTAATATCAATTCTGCACAATTTTTTTTTTTTTTTAACCTTAAAAAAAAAAACTAACATTGCAGAAGTGGTCACAGAATTTTTGACATTAAAAAAAAAAAAAAAAAAATTAATAGCAATTAATTAAGAATATTTAAAGATTGCTCCATTGAAATGCATTGGAGAGCGCCAGGTAGCGAGAGGTCATACCTGTCGCTGTTCAAGGTCGCTCGCTGACGCTGTGGGGTGAGGCTGGAATAATGATGAATGATTCGCTATCTGGCGCTCTGTCAGTCGCTAAGCAGGATCGGCTTGATAAATGTGTGATTGTGGTGGGGAGCCGGCGTTCTCGTGGCGGTGACCGTCATTACCGTTCGCTCACCATTCGCTACCTGGCGCTATCCCTTGTTAAATAAGGGCCAAAGTCATAAATTCCTTTACACCGCCGCCGGTACCGGCCAGGGGGTGCAGGTGGGTTACACAGAGAATCCATAATGTTCAAACTTCCGAGGAGGAGAAACCTCCTCGCTCCTACCTTTTCATACTCACATCAAATGCTCTATCTTGCACGTTGGAGCGGACAAAGCGGCCATCAAGTCATCAATGTGAGGACCAGCCAGTTCATTAAATGATAGGTCTAGCTTCTTCAGGGACCGGTTCTCTCTTATTCCTGACGACAAAATGGGGCAGGAGCTGGCTGTCAGGCGGGTATTATTCAAGCTGGAGGAAGAAATCATATCTTATTTAGACAAAATCAGCTGATTTAACTATAAGTAGCCTCACTCATTAAAGTGGACCTTCACCCTGAATAAGAGCCTATCTTATATGTTTCCCACACCCTGTACAATAAGATTGCCCACATTAATTTGGACCTTCACCCTGAATTAGAGCCTATCGTGTATGTTTACCACGCCCTGTACATACAGATTTCCCACATTAATCCGGACCCTCACCATGAATAAGAGCCTATCTTGTATGTTTCCCCCCTGTACATACAGATTGCCCACATTAATCCAGACCTTCACCCTGAATAAGAGCCTATCTTATATGTTTCCCCCTGTACATACAGATTGTCACCTTAATCCGGACCCTCACCCTGAATAAGAGTCTATCTTGTATGTTCCCCCACTCTGTACATACAGATTGTCCACATTAATCCGGACCCTCACCCTGAATAAGAGCCTATCTTGTATGTTCCCCCACTCTGTACATACAGATTGTCCACATAAATCCGGACCCTCACCCTGAATAAGAGCCTATCTTGCATGTTTCCCCCCTGTACATACAGATTGCCCACATTAATCCAGACTCTCACCCTTAATAAGAGCCTATCTTGTATGTCCCCCCCCCCCCCCCCCCGTACATACAGATTGCTCACATTAAAAATCATCACAATAAACTGTAATTCTCCGATACAGAGTTTTACAAGGATGGAGTTTCCCGGAAAAAAATGGGCAGCAGGTCTGATCTGCAACTAGGAAAAGCATGGAAACAAGACCGGACTGTACCAATGCAGCAAGAGGAAAAGGAAGGCTTATGGTTTTGACAGTTACACAGCAGACATGTTTGTTTCAGTTAATGGCAAAATCTTTTAGACTCCAGGGCCTCTGATGTCTCTCTTTAAATAGGCCACCTGGGCATCTATGTAAAGTCCTGCAAAACATGGGTTAGAGCCAAGCGTTTACCTGTCCGCACTCTTCAGAGTAACAAAACATCACTGCGGAAGCACAGACTAACACGTCTAGGGGCCTCCTCATATGCCTTGAGGCGGCGTATTGAAGCTCGCTGTGGTCAGTGAAAGGGTTAACTCAGAGGTTCTGTCTGGCTCACTGGGAGTAGAGTGTCCATTAAGCAACCGCTGTGCAGCCCCGGCCTTCCAACCTCCCATTGGTCATCAGTCACATAAAGCTGTCCAGGCTTCAGCACACACTGCCTGTAATAGCATCTATCTTGTGGTATGTTATTCTGTTAGTTTACTTCCTGCTGACCGGATTAATTTGCCTTGCATCCCGACTACGCTTTTTGCCTGACCCTTTGGATACCGCGACCCTCTGATTTACGGTTTTGACCTTTGGCTTTCCCTGGACTTTGTTTACTCCTTTTGTCAAGACACTGGTAGGACTGATAATCTGTTGCAGACCCGGCTATCTCTAACTTCCCCTGTGTACTGTTAGTTTTGCCCTGTTGTACATCAGCCTTTGCGCCCTTAAGTCCTGGGGGCAACCGTGTTCGGGCAGACGTGTAATGTCTCCCGGCAGACGGGGGCTTGTCTATAGGTGAAGACGGCTGTGTTAGATTGGGGGTTGGAACCTGAACTTAGGCTGGTGATCAGCTGGGCATTACAAAATGACCTACCTGTTGGTGGCTCTCGAGGAGAGGGTTGGGGAACACTGTTTTAAAGACTAATGGGAAGAGCAAGAAACAATGTTTGGATACCAGTCATGACATAAATAGAGGATAGCAATATTATATTGTCCTAAAGAGGGAAACAAAAATAGGCCTCGATGTTTCTATCAAATAGGTCTTACATTTCCTGATAACAGTGGGAGCCTGATGGTGATTATACAGGAGGTGGGTGGGCAAGGTAAGTAAAAGTGACCTGACACACGGGTTTGTAATTGTGGTGGTGAATGCAACCGCCCCGCCCAACCAAATTCTCACAAATATAAACCCCATTATGGGAGCTAATCCCGAAGCTGACTGAAATGCTTGTCCAGGAGCAATATCCCAGCTGGGAACATAATCAGTGGATCCACTGGCCTAAGTTGTACTACATTACCTATGAAGATGCCCAACAAAGTCACTACATCCTTTTTTTACTCACTACAATTCTTCTATTTTACATGCAGGGTCGGACAGAGCCTCCATCAGGTCTCCGAAGTGCGGGCCCTCCAGTTTGTTATAGGACAGCGAAAAGATTCGTAGGGTTTGGTTCTTTCTTATTGCCGGTCCTAAATAGAAGCAGGCCTGGTCTGTGAATCCATCCATTGCCAGCCTGCAGAATGAAACAGTAGAATTTAACAATGCATATGGTACATGCTTAAACATAATGTAGTAAGACGGGGTGCATATGATAAACAATAGTTGCCTATACTGGAAATAGTGGGAGCATGCTGTAGGATGGAACCATCTGGAAGCATGGCACCTTCTAACACAGATCTATAGGAATAGGATACTCTCTAATTAGGGATGATCTGTTGAATAGGTAAGACTCGCCAGCTTTGCTATTGTGTGGATCAATCTGGAAAATGGCCAGGCTATTTGAAAAAGAACTGGCTTACTGAACTAGCAGTAATGTGTTCCGTGTTAACCTTTGAGCTTTCGAGAATGACTTCATAAAGCAAATGCTCAATATCTATAAAAAACTGGAAATCTATAAAACTTTCACTACGTTAGATTGATGCCGTAATGCAACAATATAGAACCAATGAAACCGACAGAACTATGAACACAAACATACAACACACATACTCTATATGCATACCAGATAAATTTGATCAACTTACCACATTGTTTGGATCTTGGTCTCGGGATGCATTAAGGCTGAAGCTATTGTTTGGGCTCCATCATCACCCATTGTCCTGTTGTCACCAATGCTAGCAAAAGTAATTTGAATTTCAAGCAACAGACACAATTTTGTATCGTCAATGTATGAAGTTGTTGCATATGTAGCAATCTAATTATTATAGCTTTGTTATGATTATTATCGCAAGAAATATACAGTATCAACTCCACCACAAGACCGATTATGTGGGATGCCACTCGAAGTGGACCTATAGTCAAAAATGATTATAATGTACTGTAACGCTTACCCCAGGATATCCTGATTTGGGATGAATAATACACCTACACCATGTTTCCTTGCCTCTTGCAAACCCATGTGACCAGCAGCAGCCAATGTGATTTGCCAGGCAGGCATGCAGAACACCTGCCAGGCTAACCCTATTGGTGGTCAGCACAACCTTAGGGATAAAGAATGGGTGAGTTTTGAGATATTTGACTACTGGTTATCCTAAACTGGAATGCTCCAAGGGTGTGTTACATGCACCACTGGCAGCCACCACAACCTTAGGAACAGCAAAAAGGTGAGTTTTGAGATCTTCAACTAGTAGATATCCCAAATTGAGATGCCCTGGAGGTGTGTCACATGCACCACTGGCAGCCACCTTAAGAAAGGGAGGGGTTGAGTTTCAAGATCTTAGCTTAGTCAATATCCCAAATCGGAATGCCCTGGGGGTTTGCTACATGCACCACTGGCAGCCATCATGACCTTAGGAAGGGTAAAAGGGTGAGTTTCGAGATCTACAAATAGTAGATATCCCAAATTGAGATGCCCTGGAGGTGTGTTGCATGCACCCCTGGCAGCCACCATGACCTTAGGAATGAGAGGGGGTGAGTTTCGAGATCTTAGCTTAGTCAATATCCCAAATCGGAATGCCCTGGGGGTGTGTTACATTTATCACTGGCAGCCACCTTGACCTTAGGAATGAGCGGGGTTGAGTTTCGAGATCTTTTCTTAGCCGATATCCCAAATCGGAATGCCCTGGGGGTGTGTTACATGCATCACTAGCATCCACCATGACCTTAGGAATGAAAAAGGTAGAATTTGGAAATCCTGGACTAGTGGATATCCCAAATTGGGATGCCATGCAGACATTTTTGACAAACGAATGCTTAAATTAAACAGACACACTCATTTTGAGATGCTGCTCGAATCTCTACGGAAATGCCCCAAATCGGAACAATATAACTCATTCTATCTTGCTGACCTTTAATGACATCATTCACTTGATGTCATCAAAGGTCACCCTTAGCACTGCCTCACAAAGGGAGCAGCACAGACATAGTAAGGTTATTGACAATTCAATAGCAGATGAGCATCCCAAATCTCAAACCGCCAAACTCTTCCAAACTGCCAACGGAGGCAACAGCAGTTTAAAATGTTCATCAGGAGCCACTTCATCTTTCGTAGTAAAGGTTTAGGTTCTTCTGTATGGACCGCTAAACATATGGCCCATGGGAAAGTAGGATATTTTCAAAGAGTTCAACATTTTGAAACCCTTCACATTACGATTATTATAATTATTTATTTTATTATTACCCCAAGGTATGTAGAGTGTGAAGAGAAGGGGCGAGTATCTTCATGCCTCCACTGTTAACCGTAAAGTCACTTAGGCTAAGTTGTTCGCTCTCTCCGCAAGACTCAAGTACAAAGTTCAACACAGCACAGTCCAGAGGTGTAATGTTGATACCAGAAAAGTCAAAGTACTTGCATGGTCCAAGACATTCTAAGACAAAGTCTTTATTCTGTGTCTCGAAGAGTCTGAAACATACGTTAAGCAGTTTCCTTTTTTCTTCTTTAAAAGAATCCAGTAATGAAAACTCAGCCCTGGTGTCAGGTATTGCTGGTATGGATTGTTGCTGCCAGGTGAGGACATCTTGGACAGTGCTGGACGACAAATCTCCCAGAAAAGGCTTTAAAATAGCTCTGGTGGAAACGTCCGAGAGACCACAAAGGAAACAAAGGAAGATCTCACCACGGTTGTCTTTATAGGACTCCACTTTTTCGAGAGAGTTTTCTAATTTCTCAGGGGAGTAATCAATATAATGGGCTAGGGCAGCCAAAAATTCTTGGATCATAGGATTTGGGAAGGAAAATGGGTCATTGTTGGATTCTTTCATGAAACTTGGCAATATCTCTGATGTAATGTCCACATTAAATTCTAACAAGGTTTGTTTTTCAAATCTGGTCATGTGATTCATGATGCCGTGTTCTGCCATCCTCCCAATGGACGTCAACAGATCGCGAGAGTTACCTGAACTATGCCTAGACAGGATATTGGCAACAAGTGCCGCAAAAAGTTGTGTCAATGTCTTGGGCAATGGCGGATCGTCGGTTGCTTGTTGGTCTTTAAAGAACTTTGACAGTACCGTACAGATGATACAGCAGAATGATGGCAGATAACAAAATGTTTCCAGAACTGGATTTTGCTTAATGATGCTAAATGCTCTGTCTGATAATTCTTTGTTCATGAAGAATCTTTCGAAGTACAACTCCCTTTCTTTGGGTAAGAATCCAATGATCTCCACTACTCTCCTAAAAACACTCATATCGGTCACTGCTAATTTGTCTGGTCGGCTCGCCAATATTATAGAACAACCCTTGAGGAGTGATTGTCTCACTAAGCTAACCACAAGTGTCCCGACATCTTTTTGCTGTTCCGTATTATTACACAGCCGTCTTGATTTGAAGTCAACTTTTTCGACATATTCATCGAAGCCATCAAATATAAAAAGCAGCTTGTTGGGATCTTTCAAAATGTTTTTGAGTTGACTTTCTAGATACGGATATTGACGGAGGATCATGGACTGCAAGCTGATTTTGTCCAAACCATTGAGATCCTTGAACTGGAAATAGAAAATAAAGGCAAACCTCTGATAGAATTTGCCGTTTGCCCAGTCGCAAATAAACTTCTGCAACATGGTAGTCTTTCCTATTCCTGGCACCCCACTCACCACCGCGACATGGGGTGCGCATCTTAATCTTTGGGACCAACCAAACACTCTGTCGGGTGAGACACTTTGTGAATTTGTAGTTCGTAAGTAAACCTCATGGTTTATCCCCATCTCTATAACCCTGTGCTGACACTGACGATGAGCCGGGCGTATGGTGGTCCCGACGAGAGGCATGTAATGATCAGAAATGTAAAAATGTTGATTTCTATACTCTGCTGTCTCCAAGAGTTGACGCTTGAGTTGTTCATGTAGTTCTAAAATTGAGGGCACAATAAACAAAACATTAAGATTCAATTTCAGCCAAAGTTTTTTTTAGCTATAGAGGGAAAGTAATGGTTATAACCGATGTAGTGTTTTTCTGTATGTGACTAGATTCTGGAGCTATCGCTTTCATTCCTGTCTTCAGAGACCGAACAGGAAATTCTTGAAACAGAAAAGGCATGTGCATCACTGTAACCCTAGTGATGACCACTTATTCTGTGTTGGTGTAGGTAACAAGCAGGATGGGGGAATTCCAACGCTGACCTTGGCCCTTTGGGTGGCACCCCCCCACTTCCAGCCCATATTCAACTTAGTGGGTGGACAGGTGTACCAAATGGGAATGCCACTCTAAGCAGCCTCACCAGGATGGCTGTGGGGATGACCAGAAATGCTTGGATTGCGCGAAAAAAGGAAGGTTCTTTTTTGTTAACTCCCCTGTTCAGCCTTACCACTGGGGAAGGTTGGACTTTAACCCCCTGAGTGACAGCCCCGTATTTAGCATGTCCGTAGAAACAGTGCGTTAACTTTCTGCCACATGCTAAATACGGGTTGGAAAGAGGTGGGGGAGGGGATAGGGGAGAGTGTTTGGCATGTGGGGCATGCTCTTTTACTTACCTAGCCCCCCTTGCTCCTGCAATTCAGCAAGTTTCCTGCCCCCCTCCCACCCTGATCCGCCGCTGCCACAGCTCCTTGGCCGGTCAGAGCTGGGGAAGACCGGTCAGAGAGCGGAGGCTGGAGCTGTGTCGGCAGCAGAAAATGAATTAGGGTGGCGAGGAAGGAACCATGCTTGGCCAGCCTTGCCCGCCCCAGCACACCCCACTCTGCCCAGCTCTATTCTAGCTAGATGTCAGACACCATGCCGGGATGTGTCCCCCGCCGCAATGTCCTCCTCCGACCCTCTGGGATGTCCTCTGCAGGGCTCATTGGCCCTTTAATTACTCCAGCCTCCGGCGGGTGCGCTGCCTGCAGCGCCGCCGGAGGACGTATGACAGCCGTGCTTGCGCTCGCGCGTGAGCACGGACTGTTAGTGAGGGAAGGTGACGTGGTGAGGGGGCCTGTCCGCCCGGCCCCGCTCGCTCCAGCGCCGACTGACGGAGACGCGCCTGCCGGGGGGCACAGAGCCAGACAGCCGCCGGAGCCCGCACCACCTGCAGACGCCGCAGGACTGGCGTGAAGGTGAGTTGTCCATGACATGTGCACTCCCTTTTAGTGTCCTCCTAGGAAAACAAAGGAATATTTTTAGTTCCGCCTGCAATGTCAGACCGGCCAACAGCGAGTTCTCCTCACTGCCGGCAGGACCAGATTCAGTATTGTGGTAAAGCTGCTTGGTGTGTGTGCGTGTGTATGTATGTGTGTGTTTGCTATGTATTATATATTAACGTGTATGGATGATTAAAGTATTATTGGTGTGAGAGGGGTGGTGTTAGCTGATTACTTGTCACTTGGGGGGTCTAATTGCTATGATGTTGGGGTGATGACACTGTGATTGTGTGGGGGAGGGGATGTAAAGCCGACCATTGTGGGGGAAGAGGAGGATAAGGATGAGTGGGTGGTGGGGTACCATTTTGTTGGGATAAGGCTGACCACCATGCCTCCCAACTGTCCCGATTTTCCCGGGATTGTCTCGATTTTCGCAAAGAATCCCGCGGTCCCGGAACGTTAACAAATGTCCCGGGACGCCCTGCGCCATGGCAGTGTGCCCAGGGCCGCAACGACGCCGGCGCGAAGATACTAACTTCCTGGCATGTGGGGTGAGAGAGTGGGGCGGGCCCGTATGCTGGGTTGGGGATAAAAAACGTATGCATGCAGGGGTGAAGGCAGCCGACATTTCTGGAGCTGGAGAGCGTGACGGGGGTGTGGCTGGGGCGTGATGGGGGCGTGGCCAGGACATGACAGGGGTGTGGTCGGGGCGTGACAGGGGTGTGGCCGGGGCGTGACAGGGGTGTGGTCGGGGGCATGGCTTGTCCCGCTTTCACATTTTCAGATGTTGGGAGGTATGCTGACCACTGTGGGTAGGGGGAACTGGTTGGTCATTGTTGCGGGGGTAAGGCTGACCATTTGGGAGGATAGGGCTGAACCCTCACCTAACCCTCTCGGCGGCTGCTGATCTGCACCCCTCACCTAATTCCCCTTCCCAACCCCTGACCTACATCCTCCCCGAATTCTCCCCGCCACTGGCCTGCACCCTTCACCTATCCCCACCCCCCACTGCAGGCCTGAACCCCTCACCTAACCTGCACTTTCTCCAGTCACTGGTTTACACTCTGACCTAAACCCCACCCCAGCACTGGCCTGCATGCCTCACCTAACTCCCCCCCCCCACCCTGGCTGACCTACATGCTTCACTTGAGCCCCAAATTGGGCTTCAGCTCGGACCTTCTTTCCCCGGTAAGTGGACCTCCACTGAAAGTAGTAGAGTACCTGTGCTCTAGGTGAACATATTTTGGGGATTTTTTAGCACCATTGACATTATTGTTTACCTTTTAGTTCCAGGTCTAATTGGTGTCCATGTCGATCTAGAATGATCTGCTCTAAAAGCTGGTCCCCTAGACACAGGAGATCATAAGACAGTTACCAAAATGTACTCATCAAATAGTATTACCTGAGAAGTTATTTTTTTTACCCTACAGGAGAGGGAGAGAGAAACACATGAGAGAGACAGATCGAAACCGGAGATAAACAGACAAGAGAGTGAGAGAGACAGAAGAGAGAAACATGGAAGATATCCATGAGAAAGACAGACGAGAGAGAGAGAGAAAGAGAGAGAGAGAGAATCACATGAGAGAGACAGAGCGAAACAGGAGACAAACAGACAAGAGAATGAGAGAGACACAAAAGAGAAACATGCAAGATATCCACGAGAAAGACAGATGAGAGAGAGAGAGAGAGAAGCACATGAGAGAGACAGAGCGAAACAGGAGACGGACAGACAAGAGAGTGAGAGAGTCAGAAGGGAGAAACTTGGAAGATATCCATGAGAAAGACAGACAAGAGAGAGAAGCACATGAGAGAGACAGATTGAAACAGGAGACGGACAGACAAGAGAGTAAGAGAGTCAGAAGAGAGAAACTTGGAAGATATCCATGAGAAAGACAGACAAGAGAGAGAAGCATATGAGAGAGACAGAAGAGAGAAACATGGAAGATATCCATGAGAAAGACAGATGAGAGAGAGAGAGAGAATCACATGAGAGAGACAGAGCGAAACAGGAGACAAACAGACAAGAGAGTGAGAGAGACAGAAGAGAGAAACATGGAAGATATCCACAAGAGAGACAGACGAGAGAAACACACGAGAGAGACAGAGAGAAACACATGAGAGAGACAGAGAGAAACACACGAGAGAGACAGAGAGAAACAGGAGACGGACAGACAAGAGAGTGAGAGAGACAGAAGAGAGAAACATGGAAGATATCCATGAGAAAGACAGACGAGAGAGAGAGAACGAGAGAGAATCACATGAGAGAGACAGAGCGAAACAGGAGACAGACAGACAAGAGAGTGAGAGAGACAGAAGAGAGAAACATGGAAGATATCCACAAGAGAGACAGACGAGAGAAACACACGAGAGAGACAGAGAGAAACACATGAGAGAGACAGAGAGAAACACACGAGAGAGACAGAGAGAAACAGGAGACGGACAGACAAGAGAGTGAGAGAGACAGAAGAGAGAAACATGGAAGATATCCATGAGAAAGACAGACGAGAGAGAGAGAGAAAGAGAGAGAGAGAGAATCACATGAGAGAGACAGAGCGAAACAGGAAACAAACAGACAAGAGAGTGAGAGAGACACAAAAGAGAAACATGCAAGATATCCATGAGAAAGACAGATGAGAGAGAGAGAAGCACATGAGAGAGACAGAGCGAAACAGGAGACGGCCAGACAAGAGAGTGAGAGAGTCAGAAGAGAGAAACATGCACGATATCCACAAGAAAGACAGACAAGAGAAAGAGAGAGAAACACGAGGGAGACAGAGAGAAACACATGAGAGAGACAGAGCGAAACAGGAGACAGACAGACAAGAGAGTGAGAGAGACAGAAGAGAGAAACATGGAAGATATCCACAAGAGAGACAGACGAGAGAAAGAGAGAGAAGCACACGAGAGAGACAGAGAGAAACACATGAGAGAGACAGAGAGAAACGCATGAGAGAGACAGAGCGAAACAGGAAATAAACAGACAAGAGAGTGAGAGAGACAGAAGAGTGAAACATGGAAGATATCCACAAGAGAGACAGATGAGAGAAAGAGAGAGAAACACACGAGAGAGACAGAGAGAAACACATGAGAGAGACAGAGAGAAACACATGAGAGAGACAGAGAGAAACACACGAGAGAGACAGAGAGAAACAGGAGACGGACAGACAAGAGAGTGAGAGAGTCAGAAGAGAGAAACTTGGAAGATATCCATGAGAAAGACAGACAAGAGAGAGAAACACATGAGAGAGACAGAGCGAAACAGGAGACAGACAGACAAGAGAGTGAGAGAGACAGAAGAGAGAAACATGGAAGATATCCACAAGAGAGACAGACGAGAGAAAGAGAGAGAAGCACACGAGAGAGACAGAGAGAAACACATGAGAGAGACAGAGAGAAACGCATGAGAGAGACAGAGCGAAACAGGAAACAAACAGACAAGAGAGTGAGAGAGACAGAAGAGTGAAACATGAAAGATATCCACAAGAAAGACAGACGAGAGTGAGAGAAAGAAAGTGAGAGAGACATAGAAGATATCCACAAGAGAGATAGATGAGAGCGCGAGAGAAAGAAACACACGATAGAGACAGAGAGAAACACGCAAGAAAGACAGAGAGAAACACACAAGAGAGACAGAGTGAAACAGGAGACAAACAGACAAAAGAGTGAGAGAGACAGAAGAGAGAAACATGGAAGACATCTACAAGAAAGAAGGTTCCAGAGGAATAAAAGGTTTATGATCTCAATTATTAATTAATTATTATTAAATCACTAATATTATTAATTCATATAGGTAACTTGGATGAATGTGGAAACTGTGGATGTTTACCTGCTGTTTATTATGATTCTGATCCGGGGCTGGCTGATTCAAGGGAAATCATACACCACAAATATAAGGTGAATTGTATCAATATTCATTATATACATATGCAGGCTCAAGTAATGTTTGGGTTATGTCTGGGTTTTTCTCCCAGGAATTACTTGATATATGGACTATTTAACTGAAACCATCTGTTTTGTGTCTAGGCTAAGGAGATAGTGTTACATGACTGCTTCTTTGTAACAGGAACAGTGGAGGGAGGAGAATTTAAGGTCTGACCAGAGGAATAACGTTTAAGAAGGAAGTGGGGGGAAAGACGCTATCTTTTCTCTCTGCTTTTCTTTCTGAACTTACAGCATGGAAGAAACATGAAGAGCTGTCATGTGGGCAGTATGATGGGGGGGCTGGGTAGAAGACAAAAGGCCCTGGTTGAATTAGCTTGAGAGAGATTGATGCTTTTTTGTATGGACACTTTGCATACATTTTGGACTTGCAACTCTACATCATTTTTACACCGTTCACATTATTACTTTTTCTGTTTTAATTAAATCCACTCATCGATTTTTGGTTTCGGCCTATACTATATCACCATAGCTGAGATTATATCTGGATGGCCCAACAGAAAACAAGGAAACTAACTTATTACAATGAGAGAGAGAGAGAGAGAAACACACGAGAGAGACGGACAGAACAAGAGACAGCCAAGAGGGAGAGAAAGAGACAGAGAGACATAGAAGATATCCGCAAGAGAGACAGACGAGAGAGAAACACACAAAAGAGACAGATAGAAACCGGAGACAGACGAGAGAGAGAGAAAAAGGAGAGAAAGACATGGAAGATAAACTCGAGAGAGAAAGAGAGAAACAGGAGAGGAACAGACAACAAAGAGAGAGAAACAGAAGAGAAAGGGACATGAAAGATTTACACAAGAGAGACAGATAGAGAGAGAGAGAGTGGTGGAAGTTAAAAACAAATAGTAGAAACAGAGAGAGAAAGAGAGACAGAAGAGAGACACATGGAAGATATCCACAAGAGAGATGAAAATGAGAGAGAGAGAGAAACACATGAGAGAGACAGAGAGAAACAGTGGACAGATGAGAGAGAGAGAGAGAGAGAAAGAGGAGCATGCCACGTTTTCTAACGCGTTTCAGACGCAATTGATGGGTCCTTAATCATAGATGAATGATTGCGTCCGAAACGCGTTAGAAAACGTGGCATGCTTTGACTTGCCGGGGTTCTTCACTGGTTTTAAACTGCCTTTTTCTTATGGAGATGCTGGTTTTACTCTGCATATGAATAAACTTCAAGATTTTAAGGAGTGCGGATCTTCTCTTCGTTTTCCTGATAGAAGGTGGCCACTCTGAGTATAGGTGCACTTTAACTAGCACTTCTGGTATACAAACATAGGGTCTAAAATGGAATATTCAAAATCCCACATCTATTACCTGATTTTTCGAGTTCCTCAATGAGAGAGGCCAAGTTGGAAGACCAAAAGTCTCCATCCGGGTCAAAGAGGCTTTCCCAGAATCCAATGATAGCGTCTTTTCCGACACCCAGAATATCTTCTACCAGCTTCTCTGCGTATTGATAGGGGGCCAGGTCTTTGCTCAGTTGGAGATATCTCTGTAAAGCAAAAGTTTGGAAAAAGGATTGAGATTAAAGATTGGCGCAAAATTCTGTCGAATCTCTGATCTATAGCAATCAAACGGATCCATTAGGGCACTGGAATACTGATCACTAACAACTAGTGTTGGGCGAACCCAAGGTTCGTGTTCGCCAAATTCGGCCAAACTGTGAATAAAAGTTTGGTTTCAGGGACCCAAACTTTGGGAGAGCGATTCTGCCTTGGCCCCCCTCCCACTTCTCACTCCTCAAGGGCCCCCAGAGGAGAAATCGGGGCTGTGAAAAAAATGTTTGTGTGGGGGAAGCAGCTGTAACTTACTTGAGCCCCGAGATTCAGTCCCTGGTCTGCATTCCCACTGTCACATGGGCTACAGTCGAGGCCACAGAAAGATGGCCGCCACTCCCATGAATGAGGACACTCCTAGTACCAGCACTTCTACCACTTCTACTGCTAGCTGCCACTAGTGCCTGTGTCCTCACTCATTAGAGAGGCTGCCATATTTCTGTAGCCAGGCCGTAGCCCATTTGACAGGCAGAACACTGACCGGGGACTGAATCGCGGGGCTCAGGTAAGTTACAGCTTCCTTCTGCTGCACACTCTTCATTGGTAAGCTAGGTTGGTGGGCTGCTTAGCTTTTCTGTGTTCAGGCCGAACGCCGAACACAATATAAACACTTTGAATAGGCAAATGAATTATTTATTGATGGAGATACATAGTTAATACGGTTGAAATAAGACATGTCCATCAAGTTCAACCAATGGCGTTGGGGTAGGGGTAGCTATTTTTTATTTTATGTATTTATTTTATTTACTGATAATAGCTAATAGTAACTGTTAGTGTTAATTTTCTTCTAAATAAGCATCTAATCCTTTACTGAAGCTGTCAGCAGTTGATGCTGTAACCAGCTTCTGTGGGAGGCTATTCCACAGATTTATAGTTCTTATGGTAAAGAATGATTGTCGCCTTTGGAGACTGAATTTCTTTTTTTCTAGTCGGAGGTAGGGACCCCTTATCTTTAATTTTACCTGAAATAGTGTTCCCCCATATTTTTTGTATTGGCCATTTATATATGTACACAAGTTAATCACGTCCGCCCTCATTCGTCTCCTCTCAAGACTAAACAGATTTAATTCTCGTAATCTTTCCTCATAACTAAGGTCCTTCATTCCTCTTATTAGTTTGGTGGCTCTCCTCTGCCTCCTTTCTATAGTCAGAGAGTTTTTTCTGTGAACGGGTGCCCAGAACTGGACGGCATATTCCAAGTGAGGGTACACCAGTGCCTTGGAAAGAGGCAAAATGACTTACCTATCCCATGATTCCAGGCTTCTATTAATGCATGATAATATCTTGGTGGCCTTGGAAGCAGCTGCTTGGCATTGCATGCTGTTATCTGCATGATAAAACCTCAAAGAGGGACAGAGGACTCAAAAGAGTGACAGTCCCTCCAAATCAGGGAAGGTATGTGTATATATTGTATTGTTGTGGTGTGCTGTTAGTTTTGTAGGTAAAGTTCTGTCTGGTTTGCAGTGCTCCGTATTTGGTCTTGTATATATCCTTTGCTTATATATATTCCTGGCTGCATGCTGTTTGGTATATATTTGTATGTATATGTATGTATATTTGGTGTAGGGTCATTTTACATAGTTGTGGTTGCTGTGCGGTGTTTTTCCCCTTTGTCATGATAAATCACCCTTTAGTTTCATCAGTACGGTCTCAGTGTCTATCACTTGCTGGTTACACCTTGCAGAACTGTGACCTGTACACTGGAGCCATTATATGTGATAAGCGATAGTACTGAGATGTTTCCGGCCGACATAGATTACAGTCAGACGCGCGCCGGGTGTTGGCGGAGTGGCTCACGCGCCTATACCTAGCTCCTGGATACAACAAATGGTGTTCAACACATAGACGCAGCAAACCTTTTCCTAATCTAAGGCCCTTATTTATGAAGGAATAGCGACAGGTAGCGACTGGTGAGCGGCCGGTAATGACGGGCCCCGCCACGAGAACGCCGGCTCCCCACCACAATCACACATTTATCAAGCCAATCCTGCTTAGCGACTGAGATAGCGCCATATAGCGACTCATTCATCATTATTCCAGCCTCAGCCCACAGCGCCAGCGTCCGACCTTGAACAGCGACAGGTATGACCTCTCGCTACCTGGCGCTCTCCAATGCATTTCAATGGAACAATCTTTAAATATTAATAATTAATTGTTATGAATTTTTTTTTTTTTTTTTAATGTGAAAAATTCTGTGACCACTTCTGCCATTTAAGATAATTTTTTTAAGGGAAAAAAAATAAAAAAAAATAAATTGTACAGAATTGATATTACAGGTCGGATATTAATGTATTCATATTACTAAATTCTTTCAAAAACTTGTTTTTTTTGGTTTCCAAAAATATGGTTGTTTTGGGGTTAAAAAACTACTTTTAACCCATCGCCGCCAGCGCTCTGGGGTTTAAACATGCATTTTACAGCGCAAGAATTTTTTGAGCGTGATTTTTTAATGAATATGGTGGGAGCCGGTCGCTAGGGCCAGTCGCTATCATGCGCTCCCACATAGCGCGGAACCTGTCAAATAGCGGCTCCTCACCCAATATTCAACATTACGGCAAACCGACTGAGTCGCTATCAACTACCGAACAACGGCCAAGCACAGCGACTACTAGCGGGCGCTCTGAAAATGCCGCTACAGTCGCTCAACTGTCGCTATCTGCCGCTATTAATGAATCGGCCTCCCAGTTTATATAGCTGGGGAGGATATACATGCCTTGTATGAGGAATTTTCTGGTAGTAGCAGAGAAGGTTTGTTGGAGCATATCAGGCAGGCGCAGGTGAGCATTGATAAAGGGATCTTTCAGTACTCCAATGTTCAGGCTTCATTAATATTGTGGTCTAGACTGGCTCTGTCTAAGGCAGATATTAAAGAGGAACAACACACCCTATGTGGCAACATCCCAATATGGGATGCCCCAATTTGTGTATCCCCCCCCCCCCCCCAGATCGCTCTATTTACTCACCTTCCTGTCACTCGCACGGCGCAGACTCAGGGGGGAAAGAGCACGCTGATTGGCTGGCCCACCTACAGCTGCTCAGCAGACCATCTACAGATTGTTTTTAATCTGTTTCTTTGTCTTAATTTTTGGACTGTGCTGCCTTACTTGATTCCAAGGGCAGGTACTTCCATCAGGCAGCCTGATGAAGTGGGGTATGCGCCCACGGAAAGCGTGGCTCCTGGTGCAGTAGGCGGTGGGGAGACTTAGGCCCTTATTTAAGAAGGGATAGCGTCAGGTAGCGCCTGGTTAATGAGAGGTAGCGACAGATAGCGACTGGTCAACGCCGGACACGGCACGCAATTACACATTTATCAAGCAGAATCTGTTTAGCGACTGGGATAGCGCCATGTAGCGTCTGATTCATCATTTTCACAGCCTCAGCGAACAGAGCCAGCGTTCAGCCTTGCACAGCGCCAGGTATGACCTCTCGCTACCTGACGCTCTCCCATACATTTCAATGGACGATCCTTTTCTTCTCTTTAAACAGGTTTTTTTTTTTTCTAAAAAAATCACAAATAATTCTGTGACCTCTCCTGACATTGAAATAGCAGTTTTTTCATAATTTTTTCATTTTTTATATATTTCCTCAGAAATGACATTACAGCTCTGCCATTAAAGTGTTCATGTTACAATGTTGTTACAATGTAATTCCATATGTTTTCGCTTTGTTACTGGTGGATAGATGCTGGAAAACAGACTTTAATCACACAGCCTCCTGCGCTCTGGGCTTCAAACAACTATTTTTCAGCGCCAGTGATCTGTGAGGCTGTTTTTTTGCTGAATATGGTGTGAGTCAGTCGCTATGAGCAGTCGTTAACATGCGCTCCCATACAGCGCTGTACTGGTAAAATAGCGACTCCTCACAATGTATTCAACATTACTGAACAGCGACTGAGTCGCTATAAAGTAGCGACCCACGGCCGAGCACTGCGACTACTAGCGGGCGCTCTGAAAATGCCGCTACAGACGCTCATCTGTCGCTACCTGGCGTTAGTGATGAATCAGCCTGTTATCTTTTGGCATACTTACGATATTTTGGTTTAATTTTTTGTGATGCATTTGGGATTTAAATGTTTTGATTGATATTGTGACCTATATTGGTGGAGAATTTGGTGATTATATATTACATTCTCTATGGGATATTTATTTGGTAAGTAATCATGCTGATTTTGGTTTTGATTATATATTGTGTATTGATTCACTGATTGGCTGCACTTGTACTTTATAGTTATTTCATATAGGATCCGGATCATAGGCAGGATTTGCATGTTGTTATTTGCACTGTTAGATCACTTTATTTATTGATTAGATATATATATATGCTGATTGATATTAAGGCCCTTATTTAACAAGGGATAGCGCCAGGTAGCAAATGGTGAGCGAGCGGTAATGACGGTCACCGCCACGAGAACGCCGGCTCCCCTCCGCAATCACACATTTATCAAGCCGATCCTGCTTAACGACTGACAGAGCGCCAGATAGCAAATCATTCATCATTATTCCAGCCTCACCCCACAGCGCCAGCGAGCGACCTTGAACAGCGACAGGTATGACCTCTCGCTACCTGGCGCTCTCCAATGCATTTCAATGGAGCAATCTTTAAATATTCTTCATTAATTGCTATTAATGTTTTTTTTTTTTTTTTTTTTTTTTTTTTTAAATGTCAAAAATTCTGTGACCACTTCTGCAATGTTAGATATTTTTTTTAAGGTAAAAAAAAAAAAAAAATTGTGCAGAATTGATATTACAGGTCTGATATTAATGTATTCATATTACAAAATGTTTTGAAAAACTTTTTTATTTTTTTTTTTCCAAAAATATGGTTGTTTGGGGGTTAAAAAACTACTTTTAACCCATCGCCGCCAGCGCTCTGGGGTTTAAACAAGCATTTCACAGCGCGAGAATTTTTTGAGCGTGATTTGTTAATGAATATGGTGGGAGCCGTTCGCTATGGCCATTCGCTGTCATGCGCTCCCATACAGCGCGAAACCTGTCAAACAGCGACTCCTAACCCCGTATTCAACATTACCGCACACCGACTGAGTCGCTGTCAACAACCGAATAACGGCCAAGCACAGCGAATACTGCGGGCGCTCTGAAAATACCGCTACTGTCGCTCATCTGTCGCTACCTGCCGCTATTAATGAATCGGCCTCCCCGTGTGATAATACTCTCCCCATCGCCTACACACTTTTATGTTGGTCTGTCTTATATGTTATTGTCCTTTTATGTGTGTTTTAAGGGATTTTAATTGTGTAATGATTAGTGATTACATTTGTGATATGTAATAAAATCTCGTTTGATAATCTTTTGAGAGTGCCTCCTTTATGATCTTGTGAGGCGAGCTTTTATAGCTTTGGGAGTGGCACCTCCAGTGAATACAGGGTATAATGCAGATCCCTTTTCTACTTTTTTTATTAAAGATTAACAACACACCCAACTTTGATTTTGTAGAATGTTGTTCCTCTATGTGGCAGCATCCCCGACCCCCCCCCCCCCCCCAGATCGCTCTATTTACTCACCTTCCTGTCGCTCGCACGGTGCAGACTCAGGGGGGAAAGAGCATGCTGATTGGCTGAGCGGCCCACCTACAGCTGCTCAGCAGACCATCTACAGATTGTTTTTTATTTATTTCTTTGCCTTTATTTTTGAACTGTACTGCCTTACTTGATTCCAAGGGCAGGTACTTCCATCTTTCCACCTCCTATGCCCCCAACTAGGGATGAGCGAATCGGTTCTAACGAACCTGAATTCGCTTCGAATTTCAGGGAAAATTCGATTCAGCACGAACCCGAAATTTTAGTGGTTCGTGCTGACTGACCACCAGCTTCCGTCGCCTGCTGACAGTGCAGCCGGCCTCCCCGCTCCCACCAGAGATGAGCGATTCGCTAAAGTTCGATTCGGACGAGCCCGAATTTCTTTGAGAATCGCCCGAATCGAATTTTTGAGAAGTTCGCTCATCTCTACCCTCAACCTTACACTACTGTCTGTATCTATTCCTTAAAGTGCTCTTTCTTTTCACTTCTTTGGAACTATAACTCCTAGGAAATGGCTGCCTAGTCAGATGACTCGGGCTACAGGAAAGTCCTTCTGCCTACTCCATTAACCTTAACTTTCTATTTCCTTGTACCATATTTCGATGACGAAGCGATGACTTGCCTGGACTGGAGGAATAACTACACAGTTCTTTCTAACCTCTACAGTGGTGGAACACCACCAACTACAGTTACTGTACCTCCATCTTAAGGATCTTCCGAGAAGCCAGTTTCTTCAGAAGCTCTTCTGCTCTTACAGACTGAACAATGGAAATGAAGTCACTCTGGAAATACTCGTAGATCATTTGAATCTGGCCATCATCATATTGACACAGCAGCTGGTGGAACTTCTCCTGAGCATCTGGGTGAAAAAAGGACAAGTTTTGTTATGGTTTACTTTCCATTTATGAATCCTGGTGGATAGTGATGAGCAAACCCATAGAAGTTTGGGTTCGACAAGTTCCACCAAACTCACTGCATAAGGTTTTCAGGTCCCCAATCTCGACCCAAACCCCAAGTCAATGGGGAACCACTAAAATGGCTGTAAAATGATGATAGTAAGAGGAATGCAAATTGTAGGTAACACCAGGGCAATCGCCCTGCACAACATGGGGTAGGGAAAGTACTCTATATAATAAAATCCAATCAGACGTTGTAGAATATATTTTTCGCTCTATAAGACGCACTAAACTTCCCCAAAAGTTTGTGTGTGGGGGAGGGGGGGGGAATGCTGATTCGTCTTATGGGGCGAATGTAAAACAAAAACCAAACATTCTCCAGCTCCCACGCAGCTGTCTCCCGCAGACGTAAACACAAACACACATTACTGGCGTCCACTGCCTCCGCAATCGCCACCGATGCCACATCCCCGTAGCCACCGCAGTCTGCTGCTCGTTGCCGCAAAGTTCTAGAGACACAGTTCAGGCAACCAGGTAGGGCGTGGCCTGTGACTCCTGCCAGCTTCATTGAACAGGCCACGCCCACCCGGAAGTCAGAACCAGCATTCTGGAAACTTGAGGCAGCAGGCAGTGGTGGCAGCGATTGCGGAGGCAGCGGACGCCGGTAATGTGTGTGTGTCTTTATGTCCTCCGGAGACCGCTGTGTGGGAGCTGGGCAATTTTTGGGGGGGCATGCTACACACTGTCTGTAATGTGGGATGCCCGCACATTGCCTGCATTTGGGATGCCTGCACACTGTCTAAAATTAAGATGCCCGCACACTGCCAGTATTTGGGATACCTCACACTGCCTGTGATTGGGATGCACCTCACTGCCTGTGATTGGGATGCCCCTCACTGCCTGTAATGTGGGATACCCCTCACTGCCTGTAATGTGGGATACCCCTCACTGCCTGTAATGTGGGATACCCGCACACTGCCTGCATTTGGGATGCACCTCACTGCCTGTAATTGGGATGCCCCTCACTGCCTGTAATGTGGGATACCCGCACACTGCCTGTAATTGGGATGCCCCTCACTGCCTGTAATGTGGGATACCCACACACGGCAGCGATTGTGGAGGCAGCGGATGCCGGTAATGTGTGTGTGTCTTTATGTCCTCCGGAGACCGCTGTGTGGGAGCTGGGCAATTTTTGGGGGGGCATGCTACACACTGCCTGCATTTGGGATGCCTGCACACTGTCTAAAATTAAGATGCCCGCACACTGCCAGTATTTGGGATACCTCACACTGCCTGTATTTGGGATGCCCCTCACTGCCTGTAATGTGGGATACCCGCACACTGCCTGTATTTGGGATGCTCCTCACTGCCTGTAATGTGGGATACCCGCACACTGCCTGTATTTGGGATGCTCCTCACTGCCTGTAATGTGGGATACCCGCACACTGCCTGTATTTGGGATGCCCCTCACTGCCTGTAATTGGGTTGCCCCTCACTGCCTGTAATGTGGGATACCCGCACACTGCCTGTATTTGGGATGCTCCTCACTGCCTGTAATGTGGGATACCCGCACACTGCCTGTATTTGGGATGCCCCTCACTGCCTGTAATTGGGTTGCCCCTCACTGCCTGTAATGTGGGATACCCGCACACTGCCTGTATTTGAGATGCTCCTCACTGCCTGTAATGTGGGATACCCGCACACTGCCTGTATTTGGGATGCTCCTCACTGCCTGTAATGTGGGATACCCGCACACTGCCTGTATTTGGGATGCCCCTCACTGCCTGTAATTGGGTTGCCCCTCACTGCCTGTAATGTGGGATACCCGCACACTGCCTGTATTTGAGATGCTCCTCACTGCCTGTAATGTGGGATACCCGCACACTGCCTGTATTTGGGATGCCCCTCACTGCCTGTAATTGGGTTGCCCCTCACTGCCTGTAATGTGGGATGCCCCTCACTGCCTGTATTTGGGATGCTCCTCACTGCCTGCAATGTGGGATACCCGCACACCCAGTAGGTCGAACACGGCATATGATGACCAGGTAATTAGCACGGTGACCACCAATGGTCCCAGACATTGAAGTCAAAGTTGAAAGAATATGAGTCATGCTACGGACATGCTGCTATTTTCTATGCATTATAAACAAGATCGGTGGGTCTTTGGTGTGGTTGTGGGGATTTTGGGCTATCCCCACCTATCATCTTGTTTATAGTCTGTATTGTCCTACCAGAATAGCGCACACCTATTTGTTCCTACTTTTGCAGGTGCGGTGGATTTCTTGTGTGTTTAGTATTTTGTATGCGTGAGAATCATTTCATCGTGAATCGCGCTTATGTAACTTAAAATAAACTTGATGACAGTGATATTTCGCTTTGCTTCTAGATGGGCCCTGATGACCAAGGACGGGGAGGTCTCATGTTTGTCTAGCAGGTGGGTGTGTCTGATGTTGACATTAAAGACTCTAACCAGGGCTGGATTAAGTGTGGTGGAGGTCAAAATCTGGTGGAGGTCCCAGATACAGTATTTTTTTTCCTTTTAAACAATAGTCCAGTCAAGTAACTGATTAGTGGTTGGCATCCATTCTTACTGGAACGTCAGATCAAGTCCCTTGTGCCACTCTCGGGAACTCCTGCTTTGCCATTCTGGGCGGGGGGTAGTTTCCCGCATTGAGCTGCCAGCGGCTGTGCTTGGTGGCTTATGTGCAGTGACAGCTCTGCACCCATCACTGTAGCGTTGCAGATGGCGGCTTTGCTGCTCTAGACTCTCCGTCCTTCCCTGTGGTGGCTTTGGCTGCACCACAAAATAAAATAAAACTTGCCCTAGGGCACCTTGAGAAAGTGACATAGCGTCACGGAACGCGTGGGTGGTAGAACATTGATCATCCAGCAGGAGGGGATCATATATTTTGCACTGAGGTGATTTTACTCTTGATTGTTACTTTGCTCACTTTGCAGATTTTGTATATATATTTTTTGCTTGGCACTTAGCACTTTTGTTATTGCACATTTGCATAGGCACTTTAGATATCTGATGGTAGGATATATTATGGAGGATTAGCACTGTAGCATTGGTGGCGGCGGCTTTGCTGCTCTAGACTCTCCGTCCTTCCCTGTGGGGGCTTTGGCTGCACCACAAATTAAAATAAGGCTTGCCCAGGCACGGGGACCACCACTGCCGCCAATAGCTTCTATGCCAGCCCCGCAGCCCGTCAGACCAAAGACTGAAAAGCCTCCTAGACCAGACCACAACCCAAATATTGGTGGAGGCCCTCTTTGCAGGTCAAGTGGCGGAGGCCCTGTCATAATCCGGCCCTGACTCTAGCACAAAATATTACCTGCACCTGCATGACTTAGGCCCTTATTTATGAAGGAATAGCGACAGGTAGCGACTGGTGAGCGGCCGGTAATGACGGGCCCCGCCACGAGAGCGCCGGCTCCCCACCACAATCACACATTTATCAAGCCGATCCTGCTTAGCGACTGAGATAGCGCCATATAGCGACTCATTCATCATTATTCCAGCCTCAGCCCACAGCGCCAGCGTCCGATCTTGAACAGCGACAGGTATGACCTCTCGCTACCTGGCGCTCTCCAATGCATTTCAATGGAACAATCTTTAAATATTAAAAATTAATAGTAATTTTTTTTTTTTTTTTTTTTTAGATGTGAAAAATTCTGTGACCACTTCTGCCATTTTAGATAATTTTTTTAAGGGAAAAAAAATAAAAAAAAATTGTACAGAATTGATATTACAGGTCTGATATTAATGTATTCATATTACTAAATTATTTTAAAAACTTTTTTTTTTTGGTTTCCAAAAATATGGTGGTTTGGGGGTTAAAAAACTACTTTTAACCCATCGCCGCCAGCGCTCTGGGGTATAAACATGCATTTTACAGCGCGAGAATTTTTTGAGCGTGATTTTTTAATGAATATGGTGGGAGGCGGTCGCTAGGGCCAGTCGCTATCATGTGCTCCCATACAGCGCAGAACCTGTCAAATAGCGACTCCTCACCCAATATTCAACATTACGGCAAACCGACTGAGTCGCTATCAACTACCGAACAAGGGCCAAGCACAGCGACTACTAGCGGGTGCTCTGAAAATGCCGCTACAGTCGCTCAACTGTCGCTACCTGCCGCTGTTAATGAATCGGCCTCTTAGTCATGTGTACTGTTAGCTCAGTTAGATAGAAGCTGGTTTAGCCTTATCTCTGTTAGGGTTTATTAAAGTAGAATCCTGAGGGTTAGTTGCAGGAGAATTCACATTCTTTCTAAAGGAAGGTAGCTCAAGGAAAGTGATTTGGGGTGTACAGGGAGTTTTGTGGGTGACCCAGATGTCATGTGGATGGGCATCAGTTTTGGGTCAGGGCAGTGGACCACTTCCTGTACAGACTTTATTGACCATGCTGGGGGAGCGGTCAGTGGCACTCTGTCTTGTGTTGTGATACTTACCATTACTGTACCGTACCGGGATCTGACCCATCTTCCCTCCTCTTGTGTATTAAGTCACCTGGAATAGAAAAATTGAAAAAAATAGATTGTAAGCTCTTTTCCTTCTGTATCCTCCCTTATACCCTAATAGATTGAAAGCTCTTCTCCTTCTGTATCCTCCCTTATACCCTAATAGATTGTAACTTTTTTTATTGAGTAAAATCAAGCAATCATATACAATATATACAATAGACCAAGCAAAAAGGGGGATGCCCCAGAAACCCCTGAGTAGGGGAAAAACAGAGACTAACAATGGCACTCTATAGTGTTTAAATGATAAGAAAATTTATTGTAACATCTGAATCACATACTAAGACACATTAAAACTACGCTTGTTTAAAAGACATATAACATTAATATCCTTACTACTAACAAGAGATGGACAGGTGCAATACAGCGTCTCCACCACTGTGTGGCGAGGACGGCTGTGCCCTGTCACGGACGTTACTTCCCATCACGCGCCTTGCACTCCAGATTGGAGCGCAGACACGTCACATCCGGCGAGCGGGACGGCGGCGCACTTCCGGCCGGAGTGCGCTCGCCGACCGCCGACGTCTCTAATTGCGTGGGGCTGTGGTACAGGGGTTGGTGAAGTATTTAAGAGCTCCAGCTGGTATCATGACATTGGATACTCTGCTTGAGGAAGTGATGGTGACGTCACGAAACGCGTCCAGGGTTGTTTATGTGAGGAGGGCTCCAGTGGCTATTAGCACTCAGCACTTTCATTGTCAGGTATTTTGGTATGTTTGTTGTATGGTTTGGATTCTCTCACAGTTTACATGTTTGATACTGATGCACTTTGCTTAGCACTTAGCACTTTTTGTACAATTGCACATTCATGTATATAATAATAATAAGGTTTTAGTTTATAGACACACAATTGTATGGTTTTTAGCATTTTCATTATCAAATAGCCTACTGTGTATGTTTCCCTCCTCCCCCCCATCTCTTGTTAGTAGTATGGATATTAATGTTATATGTCTTTTAAACAAGCGTAGTTTTAATGTGTCTTAGTATGTGATTCAGATGTTACAATAAATTTTCTTATCATTTAAACACTATAGAGTGCCATTGTTAGTCTCTGTTTTTCCCCTATTCAGGGGTTTCTGGGGCATCCCCCTTTTTGCTTGGTCATTTGTATTTTGTTTGGGGAAAACAGAGCAGGGCACCAGAACATTATCTTTAACTTTAGCTGATGCCGTTTAAACTCTCTTTTGATTAAACAATATATACAATATATACAAAGTTACAATAATAAATAAATAAAAATAAAATAAATAATAACTAAACAAAAAGAAACAGGCCTAACAATTCGGCATATAATATATAATATCCATTATTCTATATACAATCCTGTCTACAACCTAAACACTACACTCTACACAACTCAGCAGGAAGACTAAGAGACCCCGTCACCTGTGCATGCAGCCGTTCTTCAAAAATCTGTCATTGTTATAAAAATCTATGGGTGATAAGAGATAGGAAAGCTCACCCAGAGGGAAGTCATGGGGATCAAGGAGGCCTAATGTTCCTCCACGCCTTCATCCAGGCCCCCCGTTCCCACCTGTCCCTCTCCAGCACCCGGATCTTGCCCACCTCATGCAGGATGTCATGCACCACCACCGGGACAGGGAGGACTTTCTTCCTAATGCAGAGCTGGCACCGTGCATTCCACGTGAAATAGCGGATCACTAGACTAACTAGATATAAAGTGTCCAAACAAAAATCCCCTCTGTTCTTGAATGCTCCATACACCCACTCAGCATAGGAAAGCTGGGAGAAGAAGGGGGCACCGAGGGCCAACCCCACCTGTTTACACACCTCTACATTAAAGGGACACCGGAGCAGGAAGTGGTCCATAGTCTCCACCTCATCCTGACACTCCTCACGGAGACAAATTATCTCTGGCAGGCTGCGACTCTTCCGGATCCCCCTAAGGTAGAGTTTTCCTTGGAAGGAGAGCCAGGCTATATCCCGGTATTTCAAAGGAATTCTTGAGGAGTTAATAAGCCTCAAACCCTCCCTCATGATGGAGCCTGGGCAATCCCTGAGGGACAATGGCTCATGAAAAGCCAGACCCAGGACCCGACTCACAAGAAGCTTCCTCGGAGTAGATCTCATGTCCTCTGCTGTCAATTGCCATTGCCGAAGTATTTTCAAGCACGGGGCAACATAGGCCGGGAGCTGAGCCTGAGGAACTCGAGGGCTTTTCATCCGGCCACCATTCTCCCAGTCTCACAGGAAGGGCTTAAACCAGGACTGGAAAATACCCACCCAGCCAGGCGGGCTCTCTGCCAACATGCTTCCAAAATTATGTTTCAGAAACAAGAGAGAGAAAAACACGACTGGGTTGACCATCCCTAGGCCACCCTCCCGCCTAGATAGGTAGGTGACATTTCTTTTCACCAGGTTCATGCGGTTTCCCCATAACATCTGGAAAAACACGCTGTAGACCCTGGTGTAGAGAGACACTGGCAAAACACAGACGAAGCTGACGTATAAAAAGATGGGGATCAGGTAGGTCTTGATAAGGTCAACCCTTTCCCTGAGAGACATTTTCCAGCTCTTCCAGACTGCAACCTTGGCATTGGCAATTTCCAGCCTGCGCTCCCAGTTTTTTTGGCCATAATCGCCAGGACCGAAATTTATGCCAAGGATCTTAATTTCCTGCTGGGACACTGGGAAGGCGTCCGGAAGTTCGAAGCCCTCACCCTCCTCACCCATCCAGAAAACTTCACTCTTCTCGTGATTGACCTTGGAGCCTGACGCTTCTGTATACTGTGCTATAAGAGAGGCCACCTCCTCTGCCTCATTTGTCCCAGAGACAATCACAGATACATCATCAGCATAGGCAATGACCTTCAAAGGAGGCTCACCAGGCACACCCAGAGGAACCCCACATAACATGCTGCTCTCGACCCTCCTTATAAAGGGATCAATTGCAAACACATACAGTAGGGGACTCAGAGGGCATCCCTGTCGCACACCAGAGCCAACTTCGAAAGGCCTTCCAACCCAACCATTAACAAGAGGGAAGCTCTCAGCCCCTTCATAAAGGGTTTGTAGCCAATTAATGAACCGCCCCGGCAGGCCGTACTTACCAAGAAGCAGCCATAGGTACTCATGATTGACCCTATCAAAAGCCTTTGCCTGATCCAACGCCAACAAGTACTTTCCCCAGCCTGCAGCCCTGCACCGCTCCAAGGCTTCCCGGACAGCTAAAACCGCAGAGAAGGTGCTCCTACCTTGGATGGAGCAATGCTGGTGACAAGAAAGCAGTTGCTCCGCCACTGACGACAAGCGCCAGAACAAAATCTTTGCCAGTATCTTTCTATCGACATTGAGAAGGCTGATGGGGCGCCAGTTCTCAATCATTGAAGAGTCCTTACCTTTTGACAGAAGGATCACGGCCGAGCGCCTCATGGAGGGAGGGAGGGAACCCTCTGCCAGACAGCAATTAAAAACCTCCACCAAATGTGGTGCCAGGATGGTCTTAAAACATTTATAAAATTCAGCTGTCAGACCATCTGACCCGGGCGACTTTTTGATGGCAAGGTGATCAATTGCACTTACCACCTCATCAGCCGTGACCGGTTCTGTCAAGCCAGTGATAGAAATGTCACCATTTTCCAATCCTGGATTAGAGTCCAGGAAACTTTCCATCCTTGCCCGGTCAAGAACCTTTCTGCCCAGGAGGTCAGCATAAAAGGACCTAATGATCTCCAGGATCCCAGATTTAGATCTTACCAGGGATCCTGTACTATCCTTTAGACCAAGGACAGTCTTGAGAGCTGCAGCCTGTCTGCAATTCTGATAGGGATCGGGCGAGTGGTATTTCCCATAATCCCTTTCCAGAACCAGAGAAGCATGCCGGTCATACTGACACTTCCTGAGGAGAAGCTTGACTTCAGAGATTGCCCCTTGATCTCCATCATTCGAGACAAGGATGTCAAGCTTCCTCCGCAAGCGCTGGTAGGCAATGTATTTATTAAGCTGTTTTCTTTTTCCTAGGCCCCTGAAAAGCCCAGCAATTCTCATTTTGGTCAGCTCCCACCACTCAGACCTGCTGCTGCAAAAATCCTTAATGGAAACCTGTGCCTGAAAGAATTCCTCAAAGGATTGTCTTACCCACTCCTCCTCAAGGAGAGCCGAATTCATCCTCCAGATGCCCCTTCCTCTAGGGGGTGTGTCAGAAGCATTCAAGACCATCGATAGTAAAAGGTGATCGGAGAACTCGACCGCCTGCAGCCGGGGAGGCTGAGAAGCCGAGCCCTCCTTCAAAAAAAACCTGTCTATCCTACTCTGACTGCTACCTCGCTGAAAAGTGAAGCCCGTGAGGTCCGGGGAGTGCTTAATGTGCACATCTTCCAGACCTGCCTCTCTAACCATACTATTCAAAAAGAGACTATCGCAGCCCAGCTTGCCTTTGAAGCCTCTCCTGTCCATGGGCCTAGTCACGGTGTTAAAATCACCTCCAAAGACTACTGGCCGGGCTGTAAAAAGGAACGGCTTGATCTTTGTAAGGAGGCATTTCCTGTCCCACTTAGTTTGAGGTCCATAGATATTTATTAGGCGCAGGTCCTGCCCCTTCACAATGACGTCCAATACCATGCACCTCCCGATCTCCACCTCAATGACTCGCCGGCAAGTTACCGTGTCAGTTTTAAAAAGCACCGCCACTCCGCTGTAAGGCTCGGCCGCAAGAGACCAAAAAGAGGGTCCATGCCTCCACTCCCGCTTCACAGCGTGAATGTCAGCCAGACTGGCCAATCTGGTCTCCTGCAAAAATAAAATGTCAGCATCAAACTGGCTGAGAAAAAATAAGGCCATAAAACGAGCGCTTACTGATTTAATGCTGGCAACATTAATGGTTGCCACCTTTATCGGAGGGGGAACTGCCATCAGAGTCATTCGGGAGAATGTCTCTTAGCCTTCCCTCCGGCCTCACTATCTGACCCTAAACGCTTACTGGAGGAGACTGGTGCTTCCTCCTCCATATCTGAAGCCTCGGAATCAAAAGAAGATATTTCAATAGATGAGTCCTCAGAAAGTGCCTCAAACCTGTTGGAGAGCTGCACCCCACTGCTCTCCCCCGGCTCCGGCACTGCATTACCCTTTTTCCTTTTTTTCTTTGTAGCTAGCCTGTAAGCCAGGTAATCCTGATCTCCAGGGGAGAGTCCAGACCACGCTGTCTTGGGATCTGAACTCCCACCCTGCTCAGAAGGGGGTGCAGGATCAGGATCACCTAGCCCCAGCCTGCGAGATCTTACAGCAGGGGGCACAATTACTGAAACCCCCTTGGTACTTGCAGTGCCAGCCCCCCGGGCCGCCTCAGCTATTATATTGCTTGGTCTTACATTAGTGGTTGCTGACTTGGGGGCAGACTGGGGATTCACCTTAGGGCCACCTGCAGATGGCACAGGCACAGGGGCCTCAGGAACCCCCAGCTGAGTGGGGGGAGGGACCGCAGACGGGGCAGCGTGGGAATGTTCCTCCCTATCCAGCCGCAGCATTTCCTGCACCACTTCCCTGTCCAGGTTGTGCCAGGCCTCAGGACACTGACTATAAGGGTGGCCGAGCTGGTTACATAGATTACAGCGGATGGTATTGCAGTCCTTAGCCAAGTGTCCCAAGCCCTGGCACAACGAGCACCTAAGAAGCGAGCAAGAGGAGCTGAAGTGACCCTTGGCCCCACATTTATGGCAAACCTTGGGCTGACCAGGATAAAAGATGGTCAGCCGGTCACGGCCAATATAGGCAGATGATGGCAAGTGGGTGACCTGGTTGCCATTCCTGTGGAGCCTCAGGGTCACTGACCAGCCCCCGGTCCAGATGTCGCGATCGTCCAAAATTTTTTTCAGGGGAGTGAAAACATCACCATAACGCCTTAGCCAGACGGTCAAATCTGAGGGGGGAATGGACTCATTTCTTACTAGGATGGTGATGTTTTTAATGAGCTGCTGCCTGGAGACCTGGATGGGAGTTAACCCCTTCCAGGCAGGACGTTGCTTTTGCAGCTCGTATCGCTCCCAAAACAAGTCCATCCCCTCTGGTCTAACGAAGCTCAAGTCATGTTCTGCGCTCCCCACTGGACTGATCAGGGCAAAAATGTCTGCGGCTGTAAATCCCATACCCAGGATGAGATCCACCACCGCCCGCCGGGTGATAACTGGCCCCTCCCCCTCCCACCTAAGTTGGACCAGGTTGCGCCTATTGAAGCCACTGGCAGGGGCGTTGACCTCACTGGGCACAGACATCCTCTCACCAGCAGCTTCTCCTCCGCGCCTGGCAACCTGGGCATAGGACACAGGGGGCTGCACTGCAGCACCAACAGCATTATTGGCCCTACTCCCTGTGCCACCTCGCTGGATGAAATACAGGGCAGGGCGGACAGCAGGGGCCCCAGCATTAGGTGGCACAGTCTTCTTATAGTCCACCAGAGGTGCAGGTGAGGGGACAGTCGTATCATCAGCAGCAGTCACAGCAGGAGTCACAGCAGCGGGCTTAGCAGAAAGTCCAACAATAGAATAAACCCCTGTGGACTCAACCCCAGACACAGCAGCAGTAACAGGAGCAACAACATCAGTAACAGCACCCAAACCAGCTGAAGCAGAAACAATAGAAGCCCTGCCAGCAAGACCCAAACCTGCGGGTGAGTCACCCATGGCCCCAGGCCCACCAAGTTCGGCGCACCCAGGAACCCGGATGGGTGCCAGGATGGTACTTACGTCTGGCGCCACCTCACCCTTTTCAGGGCAAGGAGCGCCACAGTCTTCTATACCCCCTGACACAGCGCCTATGGCGCGCTCCGCAGGTTGGCTGGACAGATGGATGTCGTCCATAGCTGGCATGGGCTCCTCAGGCTGGCGGCTGTCCTCTGGAAGATCTGCTCCAGTAGGGGCTTCTTGGATGCCCAGCGATGTCACGCACTCCTGATGTGTTGCCTCAGTAAGAGAGTCTTCCAATGCTGGTTCCGGGGCTCCGGGCTCTGCTACTGCTGCAACTTTGGGTGGAGGTACAGCTGGAGAATCCTCCACCATCTGGGTCTCGTCCACATGGTCGGCCTCTTCCTCCTTCACAGTGGGGCCTGAGCGCTGCATGGACTTAAATCGCTCCTCATTTTTATATTTTTCTTTAAAGGCCCCACTGCTTGCTTTAAGGGACGCAACCAACTTTTCCTGCTGCCGACATGCTGATTCAAGCTCAGCTAAGTCTGCTTTACTTGCCCGCCGATCCAGTCCCCGAGCCTTGCTGGTGTCCATTTTCTTTTTCTTTAATGCGATTTTCATCTTGCACAGCTTCTCCTCCTCCTTCGCCACACTGCACAAATTACTGCATACACGGCTGCGAAAAGCTGACAAACTCTCACCGGGCTGGGGCACCGTGGTGTTACTAGCGCCGCTAGTGGAAGCAGTCCCGGGATCCGGAGGTTTAATAGTCCTCCGGGGGTATCGGCGAGATTCACCCCCAGAATCCTCCATCTTGCCTGGGATAATCCTCCCAGCAAGGCCTCAGGCTTCTCAGCTCACAGCTCACAGCTCACAGCTCTCCAGCTGCAGGTAATCAGAGGAAGCACACACACCAGGAGGTGACCACACCCTCCTGATTACCCTAATAGATTGTAAGCTCTTCTCCTTCTGTATCCTCCCTTATACCCTAATAGATTGTAATCTCTTCCCCTTCTGTATCCTCCCTTATACCCTAATAGATTGTAAGCTCTTCTCCTTCTGTATCCTCCCTTATACCCTAATAGATTGTAAGCTCTTCTCCTTCTGTATCCTCCCTTATACCCTAATAGATTGTAAGCTCTTCCCCTTCTGTATCCTCCCTTATACCCTAATAGATTGTAAGCTCTTCTCCTTCTGTATCCTCCCTTATACCCTAATAGATTGTAAGCTCTTCTCCTTCTGTATCCTCCCTTATATCCTAATAGATTGTAAGCTCTTCCCCTTCTGTATCCTCCCTTATACCCTAATAGATTGTAAGCTCTTCTCCTTCTGTATCCTCCCTTATACCCTAATAGATTGTAAGCTCTTCTCCTTCTGTATCCTCCCTTATACCCTAATAGATTGTAAGCTCTTCTCCTCCTGTATCCTCCCTTATACCCTAATAGATTGTAACTTTTTTTATTGAGTAAAATCAAGCAATCATATACAATATATACAATATATACAAAGTTACAATAATAAATAAATAAAAATAAAATAAATAATAACTAAACAAAAAGAAACAGGCCTAACAATTCGGCATATAATATATAATATCCATTATTCTATATACAATCACTACACTCTACACAACTCAGCAGGAAGACTAAGAGACCCCGTCACCTGTGCATGCAGCCGTTCTTCAAAAATCTGTCATTGTTATAAAAATCTATGGGTGATAAGAGATAGGAAAGCCCACCCAGAGGGAAGTCATGGGGATCAAGGAGGCCTGATGTTCCTCCACGCCTTCATCCAGGCCCCCCATTCCCACCTGTCCCTCTCAAGCACCCGGATCTTGCCCACCTCATGCAGGATGTCATGCACCACCACCGGGACAGGGAGGACTTTCTTCCTAATGCAGAGCTGGCACCGTGCATTCCATGTGAAATAGCGGATCACTAGACTAACTAGATATAAAGTGTCCAAACAAAAATCCCCTCTGTTCTTGAATGCTCCATACACCCACTCAGCATAGGAAAGCTGGGAGAAGAAGGGGGCACCGAGGGCCAACCCCACCTGTTTACACACCTCTACATTAAAGGGACACCGGAGCAGGAAGTGGTCCATAGTCTCCACCTCATCCTGACACTCCTCACGGAGACAAATTATCTCTGGCAGGCTGCGACTCTTCCGGATCCCCCTAAGGTAGAGTTTTCCTTGGAAGGAGAGCCAGGCTATATCCCGGTATTTCAAAGGAATTCTTGAGGAGTTAATAAGCCTCAAACCCTCCCTCATGATGGAGCCTGGGCAATCCCTGAGGGACAATGGCTCATGAAAAGCCAGACCCAGGACCCGACTCACAAGAAGCTTCCTCGGAGTAGATCTCATGTCCTCTGCTGTCAATTGCCATTGCCGAAGTATTTTCAAGCACGGGGCAACATAGGCCGGGAGCTGAGCCTGAGGAACTCGAGGGCTTTTCATCCGGCCACCATTCTCCCAGTCTCGCAGGAAGGGCTTAAACCAGGACTGGAAAATACCCACCCAGCCAGGCGGGCTCTCTGCCAACATGCTTCCAAAATTATGTTTCAGAAACAAGAGAGAGAAAAACACGACTGGGTTGACCATCCCTAGGCCACCCTCCCGCCTAGATAGGTAGGTGACATTTCTTTTCACCAGGTTCATGCGGTTTCCCCATAACATCTGGAAAAACACGCTGTAGACCCTGGTGTAGAGAGACACTGGCAAAACACAGACGAAGCTGACGTATAAAAAGATGGGGATCAGGTAGGTCTTGATAAGGTCAACCCTTTCCCTGAGAGACATTTTCCAGCTCTTCCAGACTGCAACCTTGGCATTGGCAATTTCCAGCCTGCGCTCCCAGTTTTTGTGGCCATAATCGCCAGGACCGAAATTTATGCCAAGGATCTTAATTTCCTGCTGGGGCACTGGGAAGGCGTCCGGAAGTTCGAAGCCCTCACCCTCACCCATCCAGAAAACGTCACTCTTCTCGTGATTGACCTTGGAGCCCGACGCTTCTGTATACTGTGCTATAAGAGAGACCACCTCCTCCGCCTCATTTGTCCCAGAGACAATCACAGATACATCATCAGCATAGGCAATGACCTTCAAAGGAGGCTCACCAGGCATACCCAGAGGAACCCCACATAACATGCTGCTCTCGACCCTCCTTATAAAGGGATCAATCGCAAACACATACAGTAGGGGACTCAGAGGGCATCCCTGTCGCACACCAGAGCCAACTTCGAAAGGCCTTCCAACCCAACCATTAACAAGAGGGAAGCTCTCAGCCCCTTCATAAAGGGTTTGTAGCCAATTAATGAACCGCCCCGGCAGGCCGTACTTACCAAGAAGCAGCCATAGGTACTCATGATTGACCCTATCAAAAGCCTTTGCCTGATCCAACGCCAACAAGTACTTTCCCCAGCCTGCAGCACTGCACCGCTCCAAGGCTTCCCGGACAGCTAAAACCGCTGAGAAGGTGCTTCTACCTTGGATGGAGCAATGCTGGTGACAAGAAAGCAGTTGCTCCGCCACTGACGACAAGCGCCAGAACAAAATCTTTGCCAGTATCTTTCTATCGACATTGAGAAGGCTGATGGGGCGCCAGTTCTCAATCATCGAAGAGTCCTTACCTTTTGACAGAAGGATCACGGCCGAGCACCTCATGGAGGGAGGGAGGGAACCCTCTGCCAGACAGCAATTAAAAACCTCCACCAAATGTGGTGCCAGGATGGTCTTAAAACATTTATAAAATTCAGCTGTCAGACCATCTGACCCGGGCGACTTTTTGATGGCAAGGTGATCAATTGCACTTACCACCTCATCAGCCGTGACCGGTTCTGTCAAGCCAGTGATAGAAATGTCACCATTTTCCAATCCTGGAGTAGAGTCCAGGAAACTTTCCATCCTTGCCCGGTCAAGAACCTTTCTGCCCAGGAGGTCAGCATAAAAGGACCTAATGATCTCCAGGATCCCAGATTTAGATCTTACCAGGGAACCTGTGCTATCCTTCAGACCAAGGACAGTCTTGAGAGCTGCAGCCTGTCTGCAATTCTGATAGGGATCGGGAGAGTGGTATTTCCCATAATCCCTTTCCAGAACCAGAGAAGCATGCCGGTCATACTGACACTTCCTGAGGAGAAGCTTGACTTTAGAGATTGCCCCTTGATCTCCACCATTCGAGACAAGGATGTCAAGCTTCCTCCGCAAGCGCTGGTAGGCAATGTATTTATCAAGCTGTTTCCTTTTTCCTAGGCCCCTGAAAAGCCCAGCAATTCTCATTTTGGTCAGCTCCCACCACTCAGACCTGCTGCTGCAAAAATCCTTAATGGAAACCTGTGCCTGAAAGAATTCCTCAAAGGATTGTCTTATCCACTCCTCCTCAAGGAGAGCCGAATTCATCCTCCAGATGCCCCTTCCTCTAGGGGGTGTGTCAGAGGCATTCAAGACCATCGATAGTAAAAGGTGATCGGAGAACTCGACCGCCTGCAGCCGGGGAGGCTGAGAAGCCGAGCCCTCCTTCAAAAAAAACCTGTCTATCCTACTCTGACTGCTACCTCGCTGAAAAGTGAAGCCCGTGAGGTCCGGGGAGTGCTTAATGTGCACATCTTCCAGACCTGCCTCTCTAACCATACTATTCAAAAAGAGACTATCGCAGCCCAGCTTGCCTTTGAAGCCTCTCCTGTCCATGGGCCTAGTCACGGTGTTAAAATCACCTCCAAAGACTACTGGCCGGGCTGTAAAAAGGAACGGCTTGATCTTTGTAAAGAGGCATTTCCTGTCCCACTTAGTTTGAGGTCCATAGATATTTATTAGGCGCAGGTCCTGCCCCCTTACAATGACGTCCAACACCATGCACCTCCCGATCTCCACCTCAATGACTCGCCGGCAAGTTACCATGTCAGTTTTAAAAAGCACCGCCACTCCGCTGTAAGGCTCGGCCGCAAGAGACCAAAAAGAGGGTCCGTGCCTCCACTCCCGCTTCACAGCGTGAATGTCAGCCAGATTGGCCAATCTGGTCTCCTGCAAAAATAAAATGTCAGCATCAAACTGGCTGAGAAAAAATAAGGCCATAAAACGAGCGCTTACAGATTTAATGCTGGCAACATTAATGGTTGCCACCTTTATCGGAGGGGGAACTGCCATCAGAGTCATTCGGGAGAATGTCTCTTAGCCTTCCCTCCGGCCTCACTATCTGACCCTAAACGCTTACTGGAGGAGACTGGTGCTTCCTCCTCCATATCTGAAGCCTCGGAATCAAAAGAAGATATTTCAATAGATGAGTCCTCAGAAAGTGCCTCAAACCTGTTGGAGAGCTGCACCCCACTGCTCTCCCCCGGCTCCGGCACTGCACTACCCTTTTTCCTTTTTTTCTTTGTAGCTAGCCTGTAAGCCAGGTAATCCTGATCCCCAGGGGAGAGTCCAGACCACGCTGTCTTGGGATCTGAACTCCCACCCTGCTCAGAAGGGGGTGCAGGATCAGGATCACCTAGCCCCAGCCTGCGAGATCTTACAGCAGGGGGCACAATTACTGAAACCCCCTTGGTACTTGCAGTGCCAGCCCCCCGGGCCGCCTCAGCTATTATATTGCTTGGTCTTACATTAGTGGTTGCTGACTTGGGGGCAGACTGGGGATTCACCTTAGGGCCACCTGCAGATGGCACAGGCACAGGGGCCTCAGGAACCCCCAGCTGAGTGGGGGGAGGGACCGCAGACGGGGCAGCATGGGAATGTTCCTCCCTATCCAGCCGCAGCATTTCCTGCACCACTTCCCTGTCCAGGTTGTGCCAGGCCTCAGGACACTGACTATAAGGGTGGCCGAGCTGGTTACATAGATTACATCGGATTGTATTGCAGTCCTTAGCCAAGTGTCCCAAGCCCTGGCACAAAGAGCACCTAAGAAGCGAGCAGGAGGAGCTGAAGTGACCCTTGGCCCCACATTTATGGCAAACCTTGGGCTGACCAGGATAAAAGATGGTCAGCCGGTCACGGCCAATATAGGCTGAAGATGGCAAGTGGGTGACCTGGTTGCCATTCCTGCGGAGCCTCAGGGTCACTGACCAGCCCCCAGTCCAGATATCCCGATCGTCCAAAATTTTTTTCAGGGGAGTGAGAACATCACCATAACGCCTTAGCCAGACGGTCAAATCTGAGGGGGGAATGGACTCATTTCTTACTAGGATGGTGATGTTTTTAATGAGCTGCTGCCTGGAGACCTGGATGGGAGTTAACCCCTTCCAGGCAGGACGTTGCTTTTGCAGCTCGTACCGCTCCCAAAACAAGTCCATCCCCTCTGGTCTAACGAAGCTCAAGTCATGTTCTGCACTCCCCACTGGACTGATCAGGGCAAAAATGTCTGCGGCTGTAAATCCCATACCCAGGATGAGATCCACCACCGCCCGCCGGGTGATAACTGGCCCCTCCCCCTCCCACCTAAGCTGGACCAGGTTGCGCCTATTGAAGCCACTGGCAGGGGCGTTGACCTCACTGGGCACAGATGCCCTTTCGCCAGCAGCTTCTCCACCACGCCTGGCAACCTGGGCATAGGACACAGGGGGCTGCACTGCAGCACCAACAGCATTATTGGCCCCACTCCCTGTGCCACCTCGCTGGATGAAATACAGGGCAGGGCGGACAGCAGGGGCCCCAGCATTAGGTGGCACAGTCTTCTTATAGTCCACCTGAGGTGCAGGTGAGGGGACAGTCACAACATCAGCAGCAGTCACAGCATCAGTCACAGCAGAAAGTCCAGCAATAGATTTAACCCCTGTGGACTCAACCCCAGACACAGCAGCAACAGGAGCAACAACATCAATAACAGCACCTAAACCAGCTGAAGCAGAATCAATAGAAGCCCTGCCAGCAAGACCCAAACCTGCGGGTGAGTCACCCATGGCCCCAGGCCCACCAAGTTCGGCGCACCCAGGAACCCGGATGGGTGCCAGGATGGTACTTACGTCTGGCGCCACCTCACCCTTTTCAGGGCAAGGAGCGCCACAGTCTTCTATACCCCCTGACACAGCGCCTATGGCGCGCTCCGCAGGTTGGCTGGACAGATGGACGTTGTCCTTAGCTGGCATGGGCTCCTCAGGCTGGCGGCTGTCCTCTGCAAGATCTGCTCCAGTAGGGGCTTCCTGGATGCCCAGCGATGTCACGCACTTATGATGTGTTGCCTCAGCAAGAAAGTCTTCCAATGCTGGTTCCGGGGCTCCCGGCTCTGCTACTGCTGCAACTTTGGGTGGAGGTACAGCTGGAGAATCCTCCACCATCTGGGTCTCGTCCACATGGTCGGCCTCTTCCTCCTTCACAGTGGGGCCTGAGCGCTGCATGGACTTAAATCGCTCTTCATTTTTATATTTTTCTTTAAAGGCCCCACTGCTTGCTTTAAGGGACGCAACCAACTTTTCCTGCTGCCGGCATGCTGATTCAAGCTCAGCTAAATCTGCTTTGCTTGACCGCTTATCCAATCCCCGCGCCTTGCTGGTGTCCATTTTCTTTTTCTTTAATGCGATTTTGATCTTGCACAGCTTCTCCTCCTCCTTCGCCACATTGCACAAATTACTGCATACACGGCTGCGAAAGGCTGACAAACTCTCACCGGGCTGGGGCACCGTGGTGTTACTAGCGCCGCTGGTGGAAGCAGTCCCGGGATCCGGAGGTTTAATAGTCCTCCGGGGGTATCGGCGAGATTCACCCCCAGAATCCTCCATCTTGCCTGGGATAATCCTCCCAGCAAGGCCTCAGGCTTCACAGCTCACAGCACACAGCACACAGCACACAGCTCACAGCTCTCCAGCTGCAGGTAATCAGAGGAAGCACACACAGCAGGAGGTGACCGCACCCTCCTGATTACCCTAATAGATTGTAAGCTCTTCTCCTCCTGTTTCCTCCCTTATACCCTAATAGATTGAAAGCTCTTCTCCTTCTGTATCCTCCCTTATACCCTAATAGATGGTTAAGGTGGGAGGAGGTGTGTGAGTGAGCTCTGCAGGTGTTGTGAATGTCTGGCTCTAGCCCAGGGCCTGGCTGCCTTGGGTGGGGTCGCTCCCCAGGTGAGCTCCAGGCTTCTGGGTCTGAATCTGGAGTCCATGTTAGAGACCCTCTGGCTACTGAATATGCTGCTGACCGGCTGACCGCGGTGGATTACAATGAAGGTGGAAGAGTCTTTATGGAAGAAAGTTACAGTGAAGTAAGTGAAGCTGGAATGGAAGTGGTGGATAATAATGATGGGCCGTGTAGCAGTGTCTGTGTGCAGCATGTAATGGAGGGAGGGCGGCAGCCCCAGCAAAGTGACTGTGCTGATCCAGGCAGGAGGGAGATCCAACAACCTGTTGTGATGGACACTCAGCAGCCAGCTCAGGCCGGCAGTGGGAAGCAGCACAAGCTGAGGAGGACATCTTTGGAAAGACTGACAATGCAGGAAAACATGCAGCAGAATGTGTGTGTGAGCCGAGAGTCCCGGGCCCTGCGATCCAAGACCCAGCCGGCCACCGGTGACCCCATAACTGGGGGGAAATCTGCTAAATCTGCCACTGGACATAAATCTGGCAAGTTATCAGACAATGCAAATGCTGAGTTGGGGGCAAATGGCCACAAGTCTCCCAGGACTGAGGCAGCAGAGACATTCAAAGACCCAGCAGAAAAGCCAAGGCGAAAGGCAAGTCTTAAAGAGACAGAGCGCGCACCAGAACTGCAGCTTGCAGACAAGATTCCAGATTTAGTCAATAAAATGAACAGCTTAAGAGCAACCAGGACACAACTGCAAAGACAAATAGATCATGCAAATAAACAAAAAGCAGCAAACCCCAATAGCGCAACCGCCTATGATGTGCTGATAGAGACTTTACGCACACAGCTTGCTGAAATTGTTAGTGACATTGAGACACTTGAGAAACAAATGGGGCCCATGGCAGAGAGATACAAGAACCTGGATCGGTTTGAGGAGTCTCAGAAGCTCCTAAAACACAGACAGATACCTGAACCCAGCTCAGTTCCCCCCTCACCATCAGAGCAGGAGACATCCTCACAGGAGCTGCTGTACAGGACCCCAGTGCTGCAAGATTCTGCCCCTTTTCGTGATACCAGCCAAGTAAGCCAACCACCCCCAGGGGGCAGCAGTGAGCAATCCCTGAAAGGTTCCAGCAATGGACTCTGTGTATCACAAGGCGCCCTCCCCCAGCCTGAGAATGGATGTGATGCAGCCAGTGACACTATGGAAGTTGGAGAGACCCCCCGAATTGCAACCCTGGGGTCACATCCGGGACATAGTGACACCTCTGAACTGTCCCCCAATCGAGGAAACAAGCAAGCAAGTCCCAATGCATTGCAATCTGTTTGGGACAATGAACAGCCTGCGGTTCCTGATAGTAATGGGACTGAATCGTCTGCATGCACTAATAATGTTTTTCCTTCCGCAGGTGACCGACCACAGGTAGCGGGTCCCCCTCAATCCAGACCCCACAGTGATAATACTGGCAATGCATCTGGCCACGCTCCTCCTCAGAATGCCTGGAGCCGTGGTGCCCCATCTTTTAGCCCCGGCTTACATTACACCGGTCAGGCATTTAAGAGGAGGAACGTGGTAAGATTTAAGAATAAGGGGGCAAAGGAAGATCTGCCAGACAGGAGACATGTGATCCGGGAGCTCCTGTGTAACCAGATGGGGTTCACACCCGCAGATATACTGGCCGTCATAAACCTCCCGGACAGGCAGGGCTACGATATAAGCTTCAAGCTCATGGCCAGCTTGGACAGGTTCTGGGCAAGTGTAACAAAGTTTAGGGGCGCTGAGGGATGGGACCAGTTTATCCTTATCCCGGTATCAAAGCCGGGCACTGTGAGCGTTAACATCTTGTTCTGGAATGAGTCCGTCCCCCCGCAGGATATTGTGATATGGCTGAGGAGACATTGTGATATGGTGTCTGACCTGACAAAGTGTCTTGATGATGATGGGATCTGGACGGGAGGCTGGAGGGTGCTGGTGAAGCTCAGGCAGCACAGTAATGTAACTTTACATTTGCCCAACTCCTTCTTTATCGGCCGTGAGAGGGGGGTGTGTTTCTATGCCGGTCAGCCCCGCTTGTGCTTTAAGTGTGGGAAGGCCGGTCATGTGGCCGGAGTGTGTACTGTAGTGAAGTGTAACCTGTGCGGGGAGATTGGTCACACCAGCGCCATGTGCACAAATGTGCGGTGTAACTTGTGTGGTCAGATGGGTCATTACCATAAGGACTGCTCGGAGGCCTTCCATAACCTCTATAGCCAGGCTGCGGAGGAGCTGGTGGCAGCAGGTGAGGTTACAGAGGAGGAGGCTCTGATGTCTGGGCAGATAGTAACAAGGCCAGGGTCTGAGACAACTGAGATAAGAGATCAGACAGATGTAACCCCACAGCCTGTGGCCGCCATCCCACGGCCAGCACCGGGGCAAGCTGATAGCCCATCTTCCCCTGTAGCCCCTTCCCCTGCTATGGCCCATTGCCCTGCTCCAGCCTCTGCAGATAGTAAAGTCCCTGGTGATAAGAGAGGGAAAAAAAAAGACAAGTCCACCCGCAGACCAGAAGGCGCATGGTCCTTAGTCCAAAAGCCAGGGAAAAAGCCCAAGGGCAGAACAGATACACCAGTGACAGTTACATCAAACCGATATAACATACTGTCTGAGTCAGGTGCAGATATTTCTGGGCACGATACTATGGAGCTGGAGCAAGAGTTAAAGCGTATAGCCAGAGAATGTGACTCAGGGTCAGAGGAGGACCCACCGACTAAGAAAAAGTCACCATCAGCCATAGACCCTATAGACTCTGATATGGAAGTGACTGGCAGGCAGGGCGACTCTGATGATTCAGATCTATGATGGTGTTTAATGTGTTACTGCTCTACATAATGATGGCACCTAACCCCTGATCTGTAACCTGATGTATCTGCACTGAGTAATCATTAAGAGTATAGACACGATAGATAATGTATAGTATGTAGTATTCTGCTGTGTTATGTTTATTGTATACAAGTATACGTTTTCTTTATATTATGTATTAATGCTGATTAGCTGAGTTTTTGTTTGTTTGTTTACCAATAAAAATTCCCTTATACCCTAATAGAGTGTAAGCTCTTCTCCTTCTGTATCCTCCCTTATACCCTAATAGAGTGTAAGCTCTTCTCCTTCTGTATCCTCCCTTATACCCTAATAGATTGAAAGCTCTTCTCCTTCTGTATCCTCCCTTATACCCTAATAGAGTGTAAGCTCTTCTCCTCCTGTATCCTCCCTTATACCCTAATAGATTGAAAGCTCTTCTCCTTCTGTATCCTCCGTTATACCCCAATAGATTGTAAGCTCTTCTCCTCCTGTATCCTCCCTTATACCCTAATAGATTGTAAGCTCCTCCCCTTCTGTATCCTCCCTTATACCCTAATAGATTGTAAGCTCTTCTCCTTCTGTATCCTCCCTTATACCCTAATAGAGTGTAAGCTCTTCTCCCCCTGTATCCTCCCTTATACCCTAATAGATTGTAAGCTCTTCTCCTTCTGTATCCTCCCTTATACCCTAATAGAGTGTAAGCTCTTCTCCTTCTGTATCCTCCCTTATACCCTAATAGATTGAAAGCTCTTCTCCTTCTGTATCCTCCCTTATACCCGAATAGAGTGTAAGCTCTTCTCCTCCTGTATCCTCCCTTATACCCTAAAAGATTGAAAGCTCTTCTCCTTCTGTATCCTCCGTTATACCCCAAAAGATTGTAAGCTCTTCTCCTCCTGTATCCTCCCTTATACCCTAATAGAGTGTAAGCTCTTCTCCTCCTGTATCCTCCCTTATACCCGAATAGAGTGTAAGCTCTTCTCCTCCTGTATCCTCCATTATACCCTAAAAGATTGAAAGCTCTTCTCCTTCTGTATCCTCCGTTATACCCCAATAGATTGTAAGCTCTTCTCCTCCTGTATCCTCCCTTATACCCTAATAGAGTGTAAGCTCTTCTCCTTCTGTATCCTCCCTTATTCCCTAATAGATTGTAAGCTCTTCTCCTTCTGCATCCTCCCTTATACCCTAATAGATTGTAAGCTCTTCTTCTTCTGTATCCTCCCTTATACCCTAATAGAGTGTAAGCTCTTCTCCTCCTGTATCCTCCCTTATACCCTAAAAGATTGAAAGCTCTTCTCCTTCTGTATCCTCCGTTATACCCCAAAAGATTGTAAGCTCTTCTCCTCCTGTATCCTCCCTTATACCCTAATAGAGTGTAAGCTCTTCTCCTCCTGTATCCTCCCTTATACCCGAATAGAGTGTAAGCTCTTCTCCTCCTGTATCCTCCATTATACCCTAAAAGATTGAAAGCTCTTCTCCTTCTGTATCCTCCATTATACCCCAATAGATTGTAAGCTCTTCTCCTCCTGTATCCTCCCTTATACCCTAATAGAGTGTAAGCTCTTCTCCTTCTGTATCCTCCCTTATTCCCTAATAGATTGTAAGCTCTTCTCCTTCTGCATCCTCCCTTATACCCTAATAGATTGTAAGCTCTTCTCCTCCTGTATCCTCCCTTATACCCTAATAGAGTGTAAGCTCTTCTCCTCCTGTATCCTCCCTTATACCCGAATAGAGTGTAAGCTCTTCTCCTCCTGTATCCTCCCTTATACCCTAAAAGATTGAAAGCTCTTCTCCTTCTGTATCCTCCGTTATACCCCAATAGATTGTAAGCTCTTCTCCTCCTGTATCCTCCCTTATACCCTAATAGAGTGTAAGCTCTTCTCCTCCTGTATCCTCCCTTATACCCGAATAGAGTGTAAGCTCTTCTCCTCCTGTATCCTCCCTTATACCCTAAAAGATTGAAAGCTCTTCTCCTTCTGTATCCTCCGTTATACCCCAATAGATTGTAAGCTCTTCTCCTCCTGTATCCTCCCTTATACCCTAATAGAGTGTAAGCTCTTCTCCTTCTGTATCCTCCCTTATACCCTAATAGAGTGTAAGCTCTTCTCCTTCTGTATCCTCCCTTATTCCCTAATAGATTGTAAGCTCTTCTCCTTCTGCATCCTCCCTTATACCCTAATAGATTGAAAGCTCTTCTCCTTCTGTATCCTCCCTTATACCCTAATAGAGTGTAAGCTCTTCTTCTTCTGTATCCTCCCTTATACCCTAATAGAGTGTAAGCTCTTCTTCTTCTGTATCCTCCCTTATACCCTAATAGAGTGTAAGCTCTTCTCCTTCTGTATCCTCCCTTATACCCTAATAGAGTGTAAGCTCTTCTCCTTCTGTATCCTCCCTTATACCCTAATAGAGTGTAAGCTCTTCTCCTTCTGTATCCTCCCTTATACCCTAATAGAGTGTAAGCTCTTCTCCTTCTGTATCCTCCCTTATTCCCTAATAGATTGTAAGCTCTTCTCCTTCTGCATCCTCCCTTATACCCTAATAGATTGAAAACTCTTCTCCTTCTGTATCCTCCCTTATACCCTAATAGAGTGTAAGCTCTTCTTCTTCTGTATCCTCCCTTATACCCTAATAGAGTGTAAGCTCTTCTCCTTCTGTATCCTCCCTTATACCCTAATAGAGTGTAAGCTCTTCTCCTTCTGTATCCTCCCTTATACCCTAATAGAGTGTAAGCTCTTCTCCTTCTGTATCCTCCCTTATTCCCTAATAGATTGTAAGCTCTTCTCCTTCTGCATCCTCCCTTATACCCTAATAGATTGAAAGCTCTTCTCCTTCTGTATCCTCCCTTATACCCTAATAGAGTGTAAGCTCTTCTTCTTCTGTATCCTCCCTTATACCCTAATAGAGTGTAAGCTCTTCTCCTTCTGTATCCTCCCTTATACCCTAATAGAGTGTAAGCTCTTCTCCTTCTGTATCCTCCCTTATACCCTAATAGAGTGTAAGCTCTTCTCCTTCTGTATCCTCCCTTATACCCTAATAGAGTGTAAGCTCTTCTCCTTCTGTATCCTCCCTTATACCCTAATAGATTTTAAGCTCTTCCCCTTCTTCATCCTGCCTTATATCCTAATAGAGTGTAAGCTCTTCCTCTTACTGAATCATTACTTATACATTAAATAATCAACAGTTATATTCAGAGATTAAAATGCAATACAAGCACAGAGCACAGACATCTATCATTGTGCACGTTGTCATGTATGAATTACATTTTAGTAAAGTCAATGGCAAAAAAAGCAGTTGAAAGTTGCAGTGAGAGTTTACCGATCAGAATAACAAAGATTGCGGCTTTCTTCCTGAGGCAATAAAGGGTCCCAGGCAGGAATATTTCACTAAGTAGATCTGTTCTTACACACACACTGGTGCCGGCATAACGCCGCATGCTCCGCCCCCTCTGCCTGTCTGGCAGCCAAGGAATGTGACGCACAGGTCACATGACAGGTATAGGGAGGGATCTGCGAAAGAAACCGTGCTCAACAGTCAGCAATGGCTCTTCCTTCTTCTGTATCCTCCCTTATACCCTAATAGAGTGTAAGCTCTTCTCCTTCTGTATCCTCCCTTATACCCTAATAGAGTGTAAGCTCTTCTCCTTCTGTATCCTCCCTTATACCCTAATAGAGTGTAAGCTCTTCTCCTTCTGTATCCTCCCTTATACCCTAATAGATTGTAAGCTCTTCCCCTTCTGTATCCCCCCTTATACCCTAATAGAGTGTAAGCTCTTCTCCTTCTGTATCCTCCCTTATGCCTAATAGATTGTAAGCTCTTCTCCTTCTGTATCCTCCCTTATACCCTAATAGAGTGTAAGCTCTTCTCCTTCTGTATCCTCCCTTATACCCTAATAGAGTGTAAGCTCTTCTCCTTCTGTATCCTCCCTTATACCCTAATAGAGTGTAAGCTCTTCTCCTTCTGTATCCTCCCTTATATCCTAATAGAGTGTAAGCTCTTCTCCTGCTGTATCCTCCCTTATACCCTAATAGATTGTAAGCTCTTCCTCTTCTGTATCCTCCCTTATACCCTAATAGATTGTAACTTGTTTTATTGAGTAAAATCAAGCAATCATATACAATATATACAAAGTTACAATAATAAATAATTAAAATAAATAATAAATAAACAAAAAGAAAACGGGCCTAAACAATTCGGCATATAATATGCCATATCCATAATACTATATACAACTTATATACAACCTAACACTATACATTACAATTCAGCAGGAAGACTAAGAGACCCCGTCACCTGTGCACACGGCCGTTCTTCAAAAATCTATGGGTGATAAGAGATAGGAAAGCCCACCCAGAGGGAAGTCATGAGGACTAAGGAGGCCTGATGTTCCTCCACGCCTTCATCCAGGCCCCCCATTCCCACCTGTCCCTCTCAAGCACCCGGATCTTGCCCACCTCATGCAGGATGTCATGCACCACCACCGGGACAGGGAGGACTTTCTTCCTAATGCAGAGCTGGCACCGTGCATTCCACGTGAAATAGCGGATCACTAGACTAACTAGATATAAAGTGTCCAAACAAAAAAAAACCCTCTGTTCTTGAATGCTCCATACACCCACTCAGCATAGGAAAGCTGGGGGAAGAAGGGGGCACCGAGGGCCAACCCCACCTGTTTACACACATCTACATTAAAGGGACACCGGAGCAGGAAGTGGTCCATAGTCTCCACCTCATCCCGACACTGCTCCCAGAGACAAATTATCTCTGGCAGGCTGCGACTCTTCCGGATCCCCCTAAGGTAGAGTTTGCCTTGGAAGGAGAGCCAGGCTATATCCCGGTATTTCAAAGGAATTCTTGAGGAGTTAATAAGCCTCAAACCCTCCCTCATGATGGTGCCTGGGCAATCCCTCAGGGACAATGGCTCATGAAAATCCAGACCCAGGGCCCGACTCACCAGAAACTTCCTCGGAGTAGATCTCATGTCCTCTGCTGTCAATTGCCATTGCCGAAGTATTTTCAAGCACGGGGCAACACAGACCGGGAGCTGAGCCTGAGGAACTCAAGGGCTTTTTATCCGGCCACCATTCTCCCAGTCTCGCAGGAAGGGCTTAAACCAGGACTGGAAAATACCCACCCAGCCAGGCGGGCTCTCTGCCAACATGCTTCCAAAATGATGTTTCAGAAACAAGAGAGAGAAAAAACAGGACTGGGTTGACCATCCCTAGGCCACCCTCCCGCCTGGATAGATAGGTAACATTTCTTTTCACCAGGTTCATGCGGTTTCCCCATAACATCTGGAAAAACACGCTGTAGACCCTGGTGTAGAGAGATACTGGCAAAACACAAACTAAGCTGACATATAAAAAGATGGGGATCAGGTAGGTCTTGATAAGGTCAACCCTTTCCCTGAGAGACATTTTCCAGCTCTTCCAGACTGCAACCTTGGCATTGGCAATTTCCAGCCTGCGCTCCCAGTTTTTTTGGCCATAATCGCCAGGACCGAAATTTATGCCAAGGATCTTAATTTCCTGCTGGGGCATTGGGAAGGCGTCCGGAAGTTGGAAGCCCTCACCTTCCTTATCCATCCAGAAAACTTCTTTCTTCTCTCTCTCTTCTTCACTTTTGGAGCCAGACGCTTCTGTATACTGTGCTATCAGAGAGGCCACCTCCTCTGCCTCATTTGTCCCAGAGACAATCACAGATACATCATCAGCGTAGGCAATGACCTTCAAAGGAGGCTCACCAGGCACACCCAGAGGAACCCCACATAACATGCTGCTCTCGACCCTCCTTATAAAGGGATCGATCGCAAACACATACAGTAGGGGACTCAGAGGGCATCCCTGTTGCACACCGGAGCTAACTTCAAAAGGCCTTCCAACCCAACCATTAACAAGAGGGAAGCTCTCAGCCCCTTCATACAGGGTTTGTAGCCATTCAAAGAACCGCTCCGGCAGGCTGTACTTACCAAAAAGCAGCCATAGGTACTCATGATTGACCCTATCAAAAGCCTTTGCCTGATCTAACGCCAACAAGTACTTTCCCCAGCCTGCAACCCTGCACCGCTCCAAGGCTTCCCGAACAGCTAAAACTGCTGAGAAGGTGCTTCTACCTTGGATGGAGCAGTGCTGATGACGGGAAAGCAGTTGCTCTGCTACTGACGACAAGCGCCAGAACAAAATCTTTGCCATTATCTTTTTATCGACATTGAGAAGGCTGATGGGGCGCCAGTTCTCAATCATCAAAGAGTCTTTACATTTTGACAGAAGGATCACGGCCGAGCGCCTCATGGAGGGAGGGAGGGAACCCTCTGCCAGACAGCAATTAAAGACTTTTTGATGGCAAATAAGCGACTTTTTGATGGCAAGGTGATCAATTGCACTTACCACCTCATCAGCCGTGACCAGCTCTGTCAAGCTAGTGATAGAAAGGTCACCACTTTCCATCCTTGCCCGGTCAAGAACCTTTCTGCCCAGGAGGTCAGCATAAAAGGACCTAATGGTCTCCAGGATCCCAGATTTAGATCTTCCCAGGGAACCTGTACTATCCTTCAGACCAAGGACAGTCTTGAGAGCTGCAGCCTGTCTGCAATTCTGATAGGGATCGGGTGAGTGGTATTTCCCATAATCCCTTTCCAGAACCAGAGAAGCATGCTGGTCATACTGACACTTCCTGAGGAGAAGCTTGACTTCAGAGATTGCCCCTTGATCTCCACCATTCGAGACAAGGATTTCAAGTTTCCTCCGCAAGCGCTGGTAGGCAATGTATTTATCAAACTGTTTTCTTTTTCCTAGGCCTCTAAAAAGCCCAGCAATTCTCATTTTGGTCAGCTCCCACCACTCAGACCTGCTGCTGCAAAAATCCTTAATGGAAACCTGGGTGCCTGAAAAAAAACCTCAAAGGATTGTCTTACCCCCCTCCTCCTCAAGGAGAGCCGAATTCATTCTCCTGATGACCCTTCCTCTAGTGGGTGCATCAGAAGCATTCAAGACCATTGATAGTAAAAGGTGATCGGAGAACTCGACAGCCTGCAGCCGGGGAGGCTGAGAAGCCGAGCCCTCCTTAAAAAAAAACCTGTCTATCCTACTCTGACTGCAACCTCGCTGAAAAGTGAAGCCCGTGAGGTCCGGGGAGTGCTTAATGTGCACATCCTCCAGACCTGCCTCTCTAACCATGATATTCAAAAAGAGACTATCGCAGCCCAGCTTGACTTTGAAGCTTCTCCTGTCCATGGGCCTAGTCACGGTGTTAAAATCACCTCCAAAGACTACTGGCCAGGTTGTAAAAAAGGAACAGCTTGATCTTTGCAAAGAGGCATTTCCTGTCCGACTTAGTTTGGTGTCCATAGATATTTACTAGGCTCAGGTCCTGCGCCTTCACAATAACGTCCAATACCACGCACCTCCCGATCTCCACCTCAGTGACTCGCCGGGAAGTTACCATGTCGGTTTTAAAAAGCACCGCCACTCCGCTGTAAAGCTCGACCACAAGAGACCAAAAAGAGGGTCCGTGCCTCCACTCCCACTTCACAGCGTGAATGTCGGCCAGACTGGCCAATCTGGTCTCCTGCAAAAACAAAATGTCAGCATCAAACTGGCTGAGAAAAAATAAGGCCATAAAACGAGCGCTTACTGATTTAATGCTGGAAACATTAATGGTTGCCACCTTTATCGGAGGGGGAACTGCCATCAGAGTCATTCGGGAGAATGTCTCTTACCCTTCTCTCCGGCCTCACTATCTGAACCTAAACGCTTAGTGGAGGAGACTGGTGTTTCCTCCTCCATATCTGAGGCCTCGGAATCGAAAGAAGAAATTTCTATTGAGTCCTCAGAGAGCACCTCAAACTGGTTGGAGAGCTGCACCTCACTGCTCTCACCCGGCTCCAGCACCACTCCATTGTCCATTTTTCTTTTTTTCTTTGTAGCTAGCCTATAAGCCAGGTAATCCTGATCCTCGGGGCAGAGTCCAGACCCCGCTCTCTTGGGGTCTGAATTCCCACCCTGCTCAGAAGGGGGTGCAGGATCAGGATCACCTAGCCTTAGCCTGTGAGGTCTTAAAACAGGGGCCACGATTACTGGGGCCCCCTTGGTACATGCAGTGCCAGCCCCCCAGGCCGCCTCAGCTATTATATTGCTTGGTCTTACTTTAAAGGATAGTAACTTGGGGGCAGACTGGGGATTCACCTTAGGGCCACCTGCAGATGGCACAGGGGCCTCAGGAACCCCCAGCTGAGTGGGGGGAGGGACCGCAGACAGGGCAGCATGGGAACGTTCTTCCTCCTCCAGCCAGAGGATTTCCTGCACCACTTCCTTGTCCAGGTTGTGCCAGGCCTCAGGACACTGACTATAAGGATGTCCAAGCTGGTTACATAAATTACAGCGGATGGTATTACATTCCTTAGCCAAGTGTCCCAAGCCCTGGCACAAAGAGCACCTAAGAAGCGAGCAGGAGGAGCTGAAGTGACCCTTGGCCCCACATTTATGGCAAACCTTGGGCTGACCAGGATAAAAGATGGTCAGCCGGTCACGCCCAATATTGGCAGAAGATGGCAGGTGGGTGACCTGGTTGCCATTCCTGCGGAGCCTCAGGGTCACTGACCAGCCCCCAGTCCAGATGTCCCGATCGTCCAGGATCTTTTTCAGGGGAGTGAGAACATCACCATAACGCCTTAGCCGGACGGTCAAATTAGAGGGGGGAATGGACTAGTTTCTTACTAGGATGGTGATGTTTTTTACGAGCTGCTGTCTGGAGTCCTGGATGGGAGTTAACCCCTTCCAGGCAGGACTTTGCTTTTGCAGCTCGTACCGATCCCAAAACAAGTCCATCCCTTCTGGTCTAACAAAGCTTAAGTCATGTTCTGCGCTCCCCACTGGACTAATCAGGGCAAAAATGTCTGCGGCTGTAAATCCCATACCCAGGATGAGATCCACCACCGCCCGCCGGGTGATAACTGGCCCCTCCCCCTCCTACCTAAGCGGGACCAGGTTTCGCCTATTGAAGCCACTGGCAGGGGCATTGGCCTCACTGGGCAAAGATGCCCTCTCACCAGTAGCTCCACTCCCATTTCTGGCCACCTGGGCATAGGACACAGGGGCAGCACCACCACCACCACGCTGAATAAAGCGCAGGGCAGGACGCTTCACAGCAGGGGCTCCAGCATTTAGTGGCACAGACTTAGGCAGACTTGGGCAGACTAGAGTCTATATGAGGGGCAGACCCAGGAAGATTAAGTGGAGAGCTGGAGGCCTTCTCCACAGCAACAACAGCACCAACAGCAACAGCAGTACCAACAGCAGTAGTCACAACCTCTGGGGAGCAGCAGTCAACAGTTACAACAGACAGGCCAGCAGCAGTCACCGAAGGCAGGGTAGTAACAGGCAAAAGGGCAGTCCAGCAGGGGCCATAGGAGGCAGATGGGCCTCACACACAGAAGACAGGGCAGCAGCAACAGTGATAGGAGGCAGACTGGGAGCAGATACAGGAGGAGGCAGGCTGGCAGCAGCAGCAGGGATAGGGGGCAGCCTGGCAGCAGATACAGGGGGCAGGCTGGCAGCAGCAGTGATAGGGGGCAGCAGATACAGGAGGCAGGCTGGCAGCAGCAGCAGGGATAGGGGTCAGGCTGGCAGCAGCAGCAGTGATAGGGGGCAGCAGATACAGGGGGCAGGCTGGCAGCAGCAGCAGTAATAGGGGGCAGGCTGGCAGCAGATACAGGGGGCAGGCTGGCAGCAGCAGTGATAGGGGGCAGCAGATACAGGAGGCAGGCTGGCAGCAGCAGCAGGGATAGGGGTCAGGCTGGCAGCAGATACAGGGGGCAGGCTGGCAGCAGATACGGGGGACAGGCTGGCAGTAGATACAGGGGACAGGCTGGCAGAAGATACAGGGGCCAGGCTGGCAGTAGCAGCAGTGATAGGGGGCAGGCTGGCAGCATATACAGGGGGCAGGCTGGCAGCAGATACAGGGGACAGGCTGGCAGCAGATACAGGGGACAGGCTGGCAGCAGCAGCAGTGATAGGGGCAGGCTGGCAGCAGATACAGGGGGCAGGCTGGCAGCAGTAGTGATAAGGGGCAGGCTGGCAGCAGCAGTGATAGGGGCAGGCTGGCAGCAGCAGTGATAGGGGGCAGACTGGCAGCAGATACAGGGGGCAGGCTGGCAGCAGATACAGGAGGCAGGCTGGCAGCAGCAGCAGGGATAGGGGTCAGGCTGGCAGCAGATACAGGGGGCAGGCTGGCAGCAGATACAGGGGGGCAGGCTGGCAGCAGATACAGGGGGCAGGCTGGCAGCAGCAGTGATAAGGGGCAGGCTGGCAGCAGGGTTAATAGGGGGCAGGCTGGCAGCAGATACAGGGGGCAGGCTGGCAGCAGATACAGGGGGCAGGCTGGCAGCAGCAGTGATAGGGGGCAGGCTGTCAGCAGTGATAGGGGCAGGCTGGCAGCAGCAGTGATAGGGGGCAGGCTGGCAGCAGCAGTGATAGGGGGCAGGCTGGCAGCAGCAGTGATAGGGGGCAGGCTGGCAGCAGATACAGGGGGCAGGCTGGCAGCAGATACAGGGGGCAGGCTGGCAGCAGATACAGGGGGCAGGCTGGCAGCAGCAGCAGTAATAGGGGGCAGGCTGGCAGCAGATACAGGGGGCAGGCTGGCAGCAGCAGTGATAGGGGGCAGGCTGGCAGCAGCAGTGATAGGGGGCAGGCTGGCAGCAGATACAGGGGGCAGGCTGGGAGCAGATACAGGGAGCAGGCTGGCAGCAGATACAGGGGGCAGGCTGGCAGCAGCAGTGCTAGGGGGCAGGCTGGCAGCAGATACAGGGGGCAGGCTGGCAGCAGATACAGGGGGCAGGCTGGCAGCAGATACAGGGGGCAGGCTGGCAGCAGATACAGGAGACAGGCTGGGGGCAGGCTGGCAGCAGTGATAGGGGGCAGGCTGGCAGCAGATACAGGGGGCAGGCTGGCAGCAGATACAGGAGGCAGGCTGGCAGCAGCAGCAGTGATAGGGGGCAGGCTGGCAGCAGATACGGGGGCAGGCTGGCAGCAGATACAGGGGGCAGGCTGGGGGCAGATACAGGGGGCAGGCTGGCAGCAGATACAGGGGACAGGCTGGGGGCAGGCTGGCAGCAGTGATAGGGGGCAGGCTGGCAGCAGATACAGGGGGCAGGCTGGCAGCAGATACAGGGGGCAGGCTGGGGGCAGATACAGGGGGCAGGCTGGCAGCAGATACAGGGGGCAGGCTGGCAGCAGATACAGGGGAAAGGCTGGGGGCAGATACAGGGGACAGGCTGGCAGCAGTGATAGGGGGCAGGCTGGCAGCAGCAGCAGTGATAGGGGGCAGGCTGGCAGCAGATACAGGGGGCAGGCTGGCAGCAGATACAGGGGGCAGGCTGGCAGCAGATACAGGGGGCAGGCTGGCAGCAGATACAGGGGGCAGACTGGGAGCAGATACAGGGAGCAGGCTGGCAATAGCAGCAGTGATAGGGGGCAGGCTGGCAGCAGATACGGGGGCAGGCTGGCAGCAGATACAGGGGGCAGGCTGGCAGCAGATACAGGGGGCAGGCTGGCAGCAGATACAGGGGGCAGGCTGGCAGCAGATACAGGGGGCAGGCTGGCAATAGCAGCAGTGATAGGGGGCAGGCTGGCAGCAGATACGGGGGCAGGCTGGCAGCAGATACAGGGGGCAGGCTGGCAGCAGATACAGGGGGCAGGCTGGCAATAGCAGCAGTGATAGGGGGCAGGCTGGCAGCAGATACAGGGAGCAGGCTGGCAATAGCAGCAGTGATAGGGGGCAGGCTGGCAGCAGATACAGGGGGCAGACTGGGAGCAGATACAGGGGGCAGACTGGGAGCAGATACAGGGGGCAGGCTGGCAGCAGATACAGGGGGCAGGCTGACAGCAGATACAGGGGGCAGACTGGGAGCAGATACAGGGGGCAGGCTGGCAGCAGATACAGGGGGCAGGCTGGCAGCAGATACAGGGGGCAGACTGGGAGCAGATACAGGGAGCAGGCTGGCAATAGCAGCAGTGATAGGGGGCAGGCTGGCAGCAGATACGGGGGCAGGCTGGCAGCAGATACAGGGGGCAGGCTGGCAGCAGATACAGGGGGCAGGCTGGCAGCAGATACAGGGGGCAGACTGGGAGCAGATACAGGGGGCAGGCTGGCAATAGCAGCAGTGATAGGGGGCAGGCTGGCAGCAGATACAGGGGGGCAGGCTGGCAGCAGATACAGGGGGGCAGGCTGGCAGCAGCAGCAGTGATAGGGGGCAGGCTGGCAGCAGCAGCAGTGATAGGGGGCAGACTAGGAGCAGATACAGGGGGCAGGCTGGCAGCAGATACAGGGGGGCAGGCTGGCAGCAGCAGCAGTGATAGGGGGCAGGCTGGCAGCAGCAGCAGTGATAGGGGGCAGACTAGGAGCAGATACAGGGAGCAGGCTGGCAGCAGCAGCAGTGATAGGGGGCAGGCTGGCAACAGATACAGGAGGCAGGCTGGCAACAGCAGCAGCAGTGATAGGGGGCAGCAGATACAGGAGGCAGACTGGGAGCAGATACAGGGAGCAGGCTGGCAATAGCAGCAGTGATAGGGGGCAGGCTGGCAGCAGATACAGGGAGCAGGCTGGCAATAGCAGCAGTGATAGGGGGCAGGCTGGCAGCAGATACAGGGGGCAGGCTGGCAGCAGCAGTGATAGGGGGCAGGCTGGCAGCAGATACAGGGAGCAGGCTGGCAATAGCAGCAGTGATAGGGGGCAGGCTGGCAGCAGATACAGGGGGCAGGCTGGCAGCAGCAGTGATAGGGGGCAGGCTGGCAGCAGATACAGGGGGCAGGCTGGCAATAGCAGCAGTGATAGGGGGCAGGCTGGCAGCAGATACGGGGGCAGGCTGGCAGCAGATACAGGGGGCAGGCTGGCAGCAGATACTGGGGGGCAGGCTGGCAATAGCAGCAGTGATAGGGGGCAGGCTGGCAGCAGATACAGGGGGGCAGGCTGGCAGCAGCAGCAGTGATAGGGGGCAGACTAGGAGCAGATACAGGGAGCAGGCTGGCAGCAGCAGCAGTGATAGGGGGCAGGCTGGGGGCAGATACAGGGAGCAGGCTGGCAGCAGCAGCAGTGATAGGGGGCAGACTAGGAGCAGATACAGGGAGCAGGCTGGCAGCAGCAGCAGTGATAGGGGGCAGACTAGGAGCAGATACAGGGAGCAGGCTGGCAACAGCAGCAGATACAGGGGGCAGGCTGGCAGCAGATACAGGGGGCAGGCTGGCAGCAGATACAGGGGGCAGGCTGGCAGCAGATACAGGGGGCAGGCTGGCAGCAGATACAGGGGGCAGGCTGGCAGGAGACATAGACACAGGAGGCAAACTGAAAGGAGATGCAGAGGGCAGGCTGGCAACAGACACACCAGAGAATGCTGACACATTTGAAGCCCCACCAGCCAGACTCAATCCTGTGGGTGAATCACCCATGGTCCGGTGCCTACCAAGTTCAGGAAGCCACGGGCCCTGAATAGGTGCCAGGATGACAGTTAAGGCTGGCACTACCTCATTCTTTCCAGGACAAGGCGCACCAAAACCTCCCTTGCCCCCTGGCACAGTACTACCAGTGCTCTCCACAGGATGGGTAACTATGGGAGCTTCACACTGAGCTGGCTTCTGTTCCTTACATACCTGCTGGTGGTCGCCCTTTGGCAACTCTCCTCCACTGCACACCAACGCTGCACGCACCTGACAAGCTGCTCCAGGCAAGGGTGTTATGGATGCTGGTTCCGGGGTTCCCAGCTCTGCCACTGCTGCAGCCTGAGGTGGAGGCATAGCGGATAATTCCTCCATCGGCGTCTCCTCCACGTGGTCATCCTCTGTCTCCATGGTCTGGTTGGAGCACTGCATGCTTTTAAATCGCTGTTCATTTTTATACTTCTCCTGGAAGGCCTCGGTGTTTGAAGGTAACTAATTTTTCCTGTTCCTTTACTCTGGACTCAATTTCAGCCAGTTCTGCCTTCCCAGAGCGGCGATCCGACCCCCGTGCCTTACTGATATCCACGCACTTTTTCTTCAATACCATCTTAAGTTTAGACAGCTTTTCTTCCTCCTTCGCCACATCTAAGATGTTGGTGCATACACGACTGCGAAAAGCCGATAAGCTCTCACCGGGCTGGGGCACTGTGGTGTTACTAGTGCTGCTGGTGGAAGCAGTCCTGGGATCCGGAGGTTTAATATTCCTCCGGGGGTACCGGCGCGACTCACCCCCGGAATCCTCCATCTTGCCTGGGATAGGGCTCCCAGCAAGGCCTCTGGCTTCACAGCTCTTGGCTCACAGCTCTCCAGCTGCAGGTAATCGGAGAGGAACTACTCACAACAGGAGGTGATTACCCTAATAGATTGTAAGCTCTTCTCCTTCTGTATCCTCCCTTATACCCTACTAGATTGTAAGCTCTTCTCCTTCTGTATCCTCCCTTATACCCTACTAGATTGTAAGCTCTTCTCCTTCTGTATCCTCCCTTATACCCTAATAGATTGTAAGCTATTCTTCTCCTGTGTCCTCCCTTATACCCTAATAGATTGTAAGCTAATCTCCTCCTGTATCCTCCCTTATACCGTAATAGATTGTAAGCTCTTCTCTTTCTGTATACTCCCTTATACCCTAATAGATTGTAAGCTCTTCTCCTTCTGTATCCTCCCTTATACCCTAATAGATTGTAAGCTCTTCTCCTTCTGTATCCTCCCTTATACCCTAATAGAGTGTAAGCTCTTCTCCTTCTGTATCCTCCCTTATACCCTAATAGAGTGTAAGCTCTTCTCCTTCTGTGTCCTCCCTTTTACCCTAATAGAGTGTAAGCTCTCCTTCTGTATCCTCCCTTATACCCTAATAGACTGTAAGCTCTTCTCTTTCTGTATCCTCCCTTATACCCTAATAGATTGTAAGCTCTTCTCCTCCTGTGTCCTCCCTTATACCCTAATAGATTGTAAGCTCTTCTCTTTCTGTATCCTCCCTTATACCCTAATAGAGTGTAAGCTCTTCTCTTTCTGTATCCTCCCTTATACCCTAATAGATTGTAAGCTCTTCTCCTCCTGTGTCCTCCCTTATACCCTAATAGATTGTAAGCTCTTCTCCTTCTGTATCCTCCCTTATACCCTAATAGATTGTAAGCTCTTCTCTTTCTGTATCCTCCCTTATACCCTAATAGATTGTAAGCTCTTCTCTTTCTGTATGCCCCCTTATACCCTCAATGTAAGCTTCCTTTAAGATTGGCAGCTCTTCCCCATCATGGATTTTCTTACCTCTGATAGTTGGAGTCAGAGATCCTCCTATGTGTCAGTGTGTAAGTGCTGCTGGTTCTGATCCGCGGGGTGTTTCCTGGTTGCTGTCAGTGCTGCCTGGTTGCTGCTTAAAAAGAAAAGCCTGGCTGGATATTTTTGGATGCCGGGTGTATAAGTGACCCCTCCTCCTGCCATCCAGATTATTTATATGGAGTTGTATCATAGGGCCATTTCTCGCGATAATGCTCCTTTAAGGAAAAGCCACTCCGAGCTATGAGGCAGGAGACTAGGCAGATGCTAAGCCCTTTTGAGGATACGGCAAACCTTTAAAAAGAGAGGTAGCACTTAAAGCGACAAACATCGCCTAGCCCTGAAACCTAAAAGATTAGGTTGTGGAAGGAGACTATTTTACACTGGAACCTAAAAGATTAGGTTTTGGAAGGAGACTATTTTACACTGGAACCTAAAAGATTAGGTTTTGGAAAGAGACTATTTTACACTGGAACCTAAAAGATTAGGTTTTGGAAGGAGACTATTTTACACTGGAACCTAAAAGATTAGGTTTTGGAAAGAGACTATTTTAGAGTGACTTTTATTGTGAGCTCCGTGCTTTTGGAATATTTATGATCAAAAGGATTAAAAGCTGTCAGCAGCCTACTAAATTTGGCGCCCAATGTGGGGCTCTGAAAGGCTTCTTTTTGATTTGACTCTATTCCTAGAAGAAAAGAACTGTTCCCCAAAGTTACCCCCTGCATATCTGCCATAGTTTGTTGCTTTACCTGGTGGAGCAAGAGTAAGCCAACTTAAAATGAGAGCTTTCCATATAAGTTGTCAGGCCTTAGTTGGACAGCTTGTGCAGTGTAAATCATCTCCATCGGGTGCGAATAGCAATGAAGGCTGCACTATTTAATGTTGGATGCATGTAAAAAGTTTAGTTTGCCTGGCCACCAAACATCATATTCATAGGGCCCTTGACAGTTAAAGTGTTACGAACTGTCAGACTACCGGGTGTGAACCCTGATTGCGGAGACTAAGAACCGGCTCACCTCTCGACCGGGAAGCCTGGAATCTAAGGACCAACCTGGTTTTCACTAGAGCCTCTAAAGGTGAGGATAGACTGGGCTGCAGGAAGGCCCCAGGTCAGGCAAACTAGGAGTGGGTATTGCCAAGTTCTGGGTAGAAGACAGACCAGAGCTGGGCTTGAAACGTGGAACAAGCTGAAGTCGTGGGCAGGCAGAACAGGATCGAAGTCGTAACAGGCCGAGGTCGTGGGCAGGCAGAACAAGATTGAAGTCGTAAACAAGCTGAGGTCATGGGCAGGCAGAACAGGATCGAAGTGGTAAACAAGCCGAGGTCGTGGGCAGGCAGATCAGGATCAAAGTCGTAACAGGCCGAGGTTGTGGGCAGGCAGATTAGGATCGAAGTCGTAACAAGCCAAGGTCATGGGCAGGTATCTGCCATAGTTTGTTGCTTTACCTGGTGGAGCAAGAGTAAGTCAACTTAAAATGAGAGCTTTCCATATAAGTTGTCACTTGTCAGGCCTTAGTTGGACAGCTTGTGCAGTGTAAATCATCTCCATCGGGTGCGAATAGCAATGAAGGCTGCACTATTTAATGCCGGATGCATGTAAAAAGTTTAGTTTGCCTGGCCACCAAACATCATATTCATAGGGCCCCTGACAGTTAAAGTGTTAGGAACTGTCAGACTACCGGGTGTGAACCCTGATTGCGGAGACTAAGAACCGGCTCACCTCTCGACCAGGAAGCCTGGAATCTAAGGACCAACCTGGGTTTCACTAGAGCCTCTAAAGGTGAGGATAGACTGGGCTGCAGGAAGGCCCCAGGTCAGGCAAACTAGGAGTGGGTTTTGCCAAGTTCTGGGTAGAAGACAGACCAGAGCTGGGCTGGAAACGTGGAACAAGCTGAAGTCGTGGGCAGGCAGAACAGGATTGAAGTCGTAACAGGCCGAGGTTGTGGGCAGGCAGAACAAGATCGAAGTCGTAAACAAGCTGAGGTCATGGGCAGGCAGAACAGGATTGAAGTGGTAAACAAGCCGAGGTCGTGGGCAGGCAGATTAGGATCAAAGTCGTAACAAGCCGAGGTCGTGGGCAGGCAGAACAAGATCGAAGTGGTAAACAAGCCGAGGTCGTGGGCAGGCAGAACAGGATCAAAGTCTGAAACAGGCCAAGGTCGTCAGGAGAACAGGAGCGCAGTCAGATCTCTAGAGAGGTGAGTAATAATCTGCAGAATGGAAACGTGGAACAAGCTGAAGTCGTGGGCAGGCAGAACAGGATCGAAGTCGTAACAGGCCAAGGTCGTGGACAGGCAGAACAAGGTCAAAGTCGTAAACAAGCCGAGGTCGTGGGCAGGCAGAACAGGATCGAAGTGGTAAACAAGCCGAGGTCGTGGGCAGGCAGATCAGGATTGAAGTCATAACAGGCCGAGGTCGTGGGCAGGCAGATCAGGATCGAAGTTGTAACAAGCCGAGGTCGTGGGCAGGCAGAACGGGATCGAAGTCTGAAACAGGCCGAGGTCGTCAGGAGAACAGGAGCGTAGTCAGGAACAAGCCGAGGTCGTTGGCAGGCGATCTCTGATGTCCCACGGGGTGGGAGGTGATCGGCCCGAGAATCTTATAGATTTCCGGGCCGATCACCTCCTGCTTGTTCCCGAGTTCCAGTCTTCCATTCCTGTGCACCGACCCGGCTTGTTCCTGACTACGCTCCTGTTCTCCTGATGACCTCGGCCTGTTTAAGACTTCGATCCTGTTCTGCCTGCCCACGACCTCGGCTTGTTTACCACTTCGATCCTGTTCTGCCTGCCCACGACCTCGGCTTGTTCCTGACCTGAAACCCCCCAGAAACCCCAAAAAGATCTTACCTGATCCGCCGCCGCTTCCGCCGCCTCCCGCGCGCCCCTCCAGACGTGCGCGCGCCCGCGCCGGCCCTCTGTGAATGGCCGGTGGGGGCGCGCGCGCGCCGAGAGTGACGCGCGGGAGGCGGCGGCGGCGGCTGAAGTGGCTTGGACGTTCCTGTCCCCCGCCTGGACGTTGGCGGGGATTGGCTGCGGCGTTCACGTGGGAGCGTTCAGAGGTGAGTTTTTTGGGATTTCTGGGGGGTTTCACACAGGGGGTGCCCCGCCGAAGTGGACCAAAACCCAGGATAGTCAAAATCCTGGGTGTTGGTCCACTTTAAGGTTTATCTGTGTAGCCGTGATTACCATATAGTCACCGTAGTAGATTTGTATCATGTATAGCAGTCTGATTGTGTGTGATTTGTCACAATTAAACATGGTTTGCCACATCTCAGTTTGTTTCTCAGTCTCATTACTGGTCATTGTTACTAAGGAATCCCTCTGCGGAGAGATTCATGACAAGGTCACACAATGATTTGATACAGAACAAAAAGAAATTATTAAAAGAAAACCCTGTTTAAACCTAAGAAAAGTAACGTCCATTGAAATGAATGGGAGAGCGACAGATAGCGACAGGTAATACCAGGCTCTGGAAGGCAGAGCGCCGCAGGGATCCGCAGAGCTGTCTGTGATGATGAATTGGTCGCTGTAAGAGGCGCTCACCAGAATTGCCTTCATAAATATGGTATTGCGTACAGCGCCCAGCGTTCACCTGCCGCTGTACAGGCACTACCTGACGCTATCCCTTCATGAATGAAGCCCTGAGAGGTACGCAGCAATGAATGATGAGTAGCGGAGGCCAAAGCATGTGATGTAAATAAGGTAAGCAGGGAATTCACACAGTGGTACCCCAAATTGGAGCATTAGGGTTAGGCTCTGCACATAAGGCCCAATTCAGAGACACATTCGTCTGGACTTCCGTAGCTGTCTGTGAAAGTTTTAGTGGGTGTTTGTCATTTTTTTTTCTTTTTTTCGTTCATTTTTCATTCGTACGAGCATTCGGAAAAATGTGTATATGCGCTTTCGATGAACGGAAGCAAATCGGATCATTTCCGTTAGTTCGGATCATTTTCCAAACAAAATCTGATATTTTTCGTTCATTCAGATAACTTACGTTGTTGGGATGGGCTTGCGTCTGATTCAGAGAGCTGATTTCCGACGGACCACCACCCTATAAATCCGTTTCATTTCCGATCCACTTACGGGACCTTTGAGGCCTCGGATTGCTATTGTTGAACATGTTTTGCGGCTATGTGGAGGAGTCTGCGCGCCTTTAGCACCAACGCATTGCATGTATCAGCATGGCCGAGGCCATACATTGTCTAGCAATGCATACCTGAATCAATACATTTCATGTATGCCTTATAGAAGCATTTTAATGCTGACCTTAATTAGTCCTTAACATGTAAACTTTTATTTTCCCACACATCCATATAGTTGCTATATTTTTTTAGACTTATGTCCTTTGTGAATTATATTTGGATTGTTGAACTTGAATCTTAATTTGTTGTAGGAGTTCTTGTTTTAGTCAGTTACCTTTGCTTTGTGTAATTATTTTATATTTGGTTGCAGGAACCGCAAGATGTGCCACTCGCACAACATACAAGCAGTGTTTGGTCCAGCTATGTGATTCCTCAGTGTTCTTGCAGGGCATCCAGGGTCGTCCCATGATGCTTATATATTGCAGAGCTCCGGGTTATTTCGTCAGTTTGAGTCAGGAGAATTATCTGGTGGATGGCTCCTGGGTAAGTTTGCTCACATTCCATCAATCCATTTTCACTGTATGGCAATGAATATAGTTGATGCCTTATGTCTTAACCTATGGCTGTTTTTAGCCCTTGATGACATGTTAAACAATATTGTAGCTTAGAATGTGTATTTTATGTCAGTATTTGTAAATTCTTTCAGGGGATTCTGGATATCCACTCCTGCCCTTGCTACTGATGCCCGTTCTTTGCCTGCAGAATGCGGGCCAGGGGTTCTCTAATCGGGCACTATGCAAAACCCGGGTCGTGGTGGCGAGGGCCCTTTGGCTTTTGAAGTCCAGATTTAGGTGTTTGGACCATACGGGGGGGCACTGCAGTATGACCCCAACAAGGTTATAACAATAATTTAATTTACGTTTTTTATCAGGGACCACACGTGCCAGAGTGGCACAACTGAGTGTCAGGGTCCTTCAGTTGGTGGGCGAGATGCAGGAGCTGCGCAACTCGTTGGGGACCACAGATGAAGAATAATGTTCTGTGGCCTGCCATTGCTATGTATTTTGTTTTTTATAGTTGTAAAAATTTTAAATTTTCAAAATGTTTTAAGATTTTATATTTTATGATGGAATAAAAAAAATGTTACATTGTCATTTAATTTACAAAATACATTAACACAAAACTAATGAGCCCAGAAATATTTAAAGATGAATATTCACATGACCGAGAAGTGATTTGGGTAAGTTTTAGGGACCTAAAATGGAAGAAGAACCTAACCGCGAAGTGGTTGGGGTGAGCTTTAAGGGTCCAAAAGGGAAGATGGAGGACAGTGCTAAGTAATTTAGCTAAACATTGTAGTAGAAGTGAGGGTGGCAAATATGTAGGCGAGCACATTAATGAGTTATGTTTGTAGTGCGCAGGCGCAAGACCGTAAGGATTTCCGTCTGGACGATTATTTATTGAAAAAGGGAAACAGAATCGTAAAGGGAAACGTAAAGGATTCGTGGGAGGATACGATGGGAAAAGGGCAAAAACGAAAGCCTACGTTGTAACATGTGAAAATGAAATGGAAAAGTCACGCTGGAAAATGACATCCTCGTATTCGTAATCTGCCGAACGGACGGAAACTTTACAGAAGGATTGCAATGCATGCATAGAATCGCTCTCACACTCATACGAGAACGGAAACATTTCCAAAAAAAAAAACAGATCGGCACTAAAACGAAAGTATTTTTTTGTCTCTCTGTTAAAGTGGACCAAAACGAGCAGGACGAGCCCGGGAATATATGAGATTCATGGGCTGATCCATTCCCTTCCCCCGGGGCATTCAAAATCGGGATGCCCCACTGTGTGAAACCACCCTGGTCGCCATGTTTACTTACCTTCCTTCCCGGTCCAACAACGCATGCATGAGCTGCATCCCCGCTATCCTTCTAGCAGGGCGCGCTCCTTGTTAGAGGGAGGCGGGAATGCAGCCGCCAGCGCTTGGAACCGCTGTGCTAAGACATCGGCTTAGGTGTCCATAGCTCAGCGGCTCCGAGCGTGCTGATTGGACAAGCGGCCTGGCATGCGCCGTAGGACCGGCATGAGGTGAGTTGATGTGGGGGATCTCGTAGCGGGGCTCCCCTGATCGGGGTGCCCCGAGGGGAAGGACCAGAACCCAGGATAGTTAAAATCCTGGGTTTTTGGTCCACTTTAAGAGGTAAAGTGATCCTGTACTCAGAAATTTATGTCGCCACCTTCTATCCCCAGCCCAGTGCCCCAAAATAGCCTATGTCTGTTTTTTTTCTTTTATTTACTAAAGCCTTTGCTCAATATTCATAAAAACACGAACAGGAAGCAGTATGATGTCCCAATGGCAGCCATGTGCTAATTAAGTCAGTTACAACTAAACTGTCACATGACAGCAGTTAGGTTGAAGTGCTCCCCTATGCTGAGCTGTGTGTACTGTAACTGAATGCATCATCACCGCTAGGCCAGGGAACAATGGACAACTTCATCCAGTTCGTGGTGTTATGAATATTAGGCAAAGGCTTTACTAAAAAAAACACAGGCTGTTTTGGGGTACTGGGCTGGGGATAGAAGATGATGACATTTCTGGCTACAGGATGTATTTAAAGTGGACCAAAACCTGGAATTTTTACTATCCTGGGTTTTGGCTGCCCCCCCTGGGGCACCACAGTTTGGGATGCCCGGCTGTGTGAAACATCACCATTCACCCAGTAAAATCACCTCTCCTCAGTCCAATAGCAAATGCCCATCCTCTCGTCCAATCAGCTTCTTGCATAATCCGCAGCCGCACACATCGGCGGTTTACGGCATCACTCGCATTCCGCGTCTGTGCGCAGCTACATACAGCTGAGGGGGGCGTGGCCACACACAGCCAAAAGAGGGATCATTGTACAGGTGAGAATTTGGGGTGAATGACAGGGTTTCACAAAGTGGGGCATCCCATTCCGGATGGGAATCAGCTGGTCCTGGAGTCTCATAGACTCCAGGGCCAGTTTTGGTAAACTTTAAGTGAAGAGGCTCTCTTACATAAATGATTGAATGTCTGAGTTTTTACATAACTGTTATATGCGAATTAAGTACAGAATGTTTAGGAGCAATATGATGCCAATGCAAATCTCCTCTAATGGATCATATTAGTGAAATGATCTGCAAGAAGAATCCACTGCAATCTAAGAGTTAAATACAGAGACTATGTACACAACTGCTACTGACTCACAGCCGGGTGTGACGGATCAGAGGGCGACCAGGAAGCAGAACAACTGGGACAAGAAACGGCAGCTACTGCACGCTGAGACAGAGAAGGATATAAGGGAGGATACGGAAGGAGAAGAGCTTACAATCTATTAGGGTATAAGGGAGGATACAGAAGGAGAAGAGTTTACACTCTATTAGGGTATAAGGAAGGATACAGGAGGAGAAGAGCTTACACTCTATTAGGGTATAAGGGAGGATACAGAAGGGGAGGAGCTTACAATCTATTAGGGTATAAGGGAGGATACAGAAGGGGAGGAGCTTACACTCTATTAGGGTATAAGGGAGGATACAGGAGGAGAAGAGCTTACACTCTATTAGGGTATAAGGGAGGATACAGAAGGGGAGGAGCTTACACTCTATTAGGGTATAAGGGAGGATACAGGAGGAGAAGAGCTTACACTCTATTAGGGTTTAAGGGAGGATGCAGAAGGAGAAGAGATTACACTCTATTAGGGTATAAGGGAGGATACAGAAGGAGAAGAGCTTACACTCTATTAGGGTATAAGGGAGGATACAGAAGGGGAAGAGCTTACAATCTATTAGGGTATAAGGGAGGATACAGAAGGAGAAGAGCTTACACTCTATTAGGGTATAAGGGAGGATACAGAAGGAGAAGAGCTTACCATCTATTAGAGTATAAGGGAGGATACAGAAGGAGAAGAGCTTACAATCTATTACAATATAAGGGAGGATACAGAAGGAGAAGAGCTTACACTCTATTAGAATATAAGGGAGGATACAGAAGGAGAAGAGCTTACACTCTATTAGGGTATAAGGGAGGATACAGAAGGAGAAGAGCTTACAATCTATTAGGGTATAAGGGGGGACACAGAAGGAGAAGAGCTTACAATCTATTGGGGTATAACGGAGGATACAGAAGGAGAAGAGATTACAATCTATTAGGGTATAAGGGAGGATACAGAGGGAGAAGAGCTTACACTCTATTAGGGTATAAGGGAGGATACAGAAGGGGAAGAGCTTACAATCTATTAGGGTATAAGGGAGGATACAGAAGGAGAAGAGCTTACACTCTATTAGGGTTTAAGGGAGGATACAGAAGGAGAAGAGATTACACTCTATTAGGGTATAAGGGAGGATACAGAAGGAGAAGAGCTTACACTCTATTAGGGTATAAGGGAGGATACAGAAGGGGAAGAGCTTACAATCTATTAGGGTATAAGGGAGGATACAGAAGGAGAAGAGCTTACACTCTATTAGGGTATAAGGGAGGATACAGAAGGAGAAGAGCTTACCATCTATTAGGGTATAAGGGAGGATACAGAAGGAGAAGAGCTTACCATCTATTAGGGTATAAGGGAGGATACAGAAGGAGAAGAGCTTACAATCTATTACAATATAAGGGAGGATACAGAAGGAGAAGAGCTTACAATCTATTAGGGTATAAGGGAGGATACAGGAGGAGAAGAGCTTACACTCTATTAGAATATAAGGGAGGATACAGAAGGAGAAGAGCTTACACTCTATTAGGGTATAAGGGAGGATACAGAAGGAGAAGAGCTTACAATCTATTAGGGTATAAGGGAGGATACAGAAGGAGAAGAGCTTACAGTCTATTAGGGTATAAGGGAGGATACAGAAGGAGAAGAGCTTACAATCTATTAGGGTATAAGGGAGGATACAGAGGGAGAAGAGCTTACAATCTATTAGGGTATAAGGGGGAATATAGAAGGAGAAGAGCTTACAATCTATTAGGGTATAAGGAGGATACAGAAGTATACAGAAGAAGGAATAGAGACTAGCTTCACCTCTGAATACATAACTATACTGATAAGTTGCTGCTGTTTCTTTTCCAGGTGACTTCATACAACTAATAAGAGGGAACATGGGTCAGGTCCCGTCACGGTACAGTGAAGGTAAGTGTCAGAGCATGGGAATTATCCAGTGTGAAGATCAGCCTTGCTAAGAGTTGCTCACCAGGCAGCACAGTCTATCGCTGGATGGCGACATTGTTATGAAACTCTATGGCCGAAAGCATTCTGGGGCAACACACTTTTTGTGCATTGATGGCCAGAATTACATTTACCATGAAGCCCATGACCCCACATTATATTTAGCACCTCCTCCATCCTTCATCCATTAAGAACTGCAGATAACTCTCCCATGTGAAATCGGAAAACAAGACCGGCAAATTTGGTCCAGCCACCCGGCCTGTTGACAGGAGGGGGCTACATGAAGGCCACCATGCATAGTAACACTCGATATTCCAGCACTACATCAAAAAATGTCTCCATAGCTACTCTACCAACCTTTTATATTGAAAGACAATCAGGGTTCACTGTAGGGATTTGTGTTCAGGCTTCAATTTCAGGCAAGTAAAAGTCCACCTGACCATGAAAACAAAAAATACCAAAACCTTGTCTTGTATTCCTCAGATGCTCAGGAGAAATTCCACCAACTGCTGTCCCAATATGATGAGAGTCAACTTCAAATAATCCACAAGTATTTTCAGAGTGACATCATCTCCATTGTCCAGTCTGCAAGAACAGAAGAGCTCCTGGAGAAACTGGCCTCTCGGAAGATCCTTAATGAGAAGGTAACTGGAAAGAGTGATCCTCAATGACCGTCCGTGATGCCTCCTACCTAAAGTGAACATTTTTTTAGGGGTCTTCAAAGTAGGACAATTTAAACCAGTTGGTGGGTGATGGTCGTGGTAGGGGTGTGGTTTAGCATGTGGCTTAATTACGGGTCACATGCTCTAGGAATATTTGGTCCATAAAAGATGTTGGTGATGGAGCCAATGCTCAGAAGCACCACCATTCAACCAAAGAGTCAGAGCAGTTGTAAACCCCCCAGATATCCAGCATTGTGCATTTGGTGGGACAGTCTTCCCCATGTCAGCAAAGTGGGACATTTAGGTGTTTCCAGAGTTTTCTCAGGGCCTCAAAGTGGGATTGTCCCACTAAAAGTAGGACTTCTGGTCAGTTTACTCCTACCCCATTTCTAGGGTCAATGACAGAATGGCATTTGCTACTATACCATCCAATCCCCCCCTATGCGATCCTTCACTCCACCCATTACCACCATTTACAGTCTATTAAAAATACTGCATACTGCATAATAAAGACTAATGATTTATCAAGCACTTCTGCCAGACAGCGCCACACCAGTGCAAATTAGAGTAGTAAAAGAATATAATAAAATATTTTTTTTTCAAACTTACGCACATTTACTAAAGCATTAGCAGTGCAGCAACATGCTGAAAAGTGTATAAATCGTATTTTTCACTACTCTAATTTGCACTAAAATAGCAGTGTCTGGCAGAAGTGCTTGATAAATCAGGCCCTAAGGCCAGTCATTTGACTGAATTTCCTCTATAAGGCCATTTTTGATAGGAATTTTAAAAGTACCTCCAACACTTTTTGCATAATATAATATCGAATCACGTACTGTGGTTAATGTGACCACAGATAAGTTCTCCCACAACAGCCACAGCCGTAGGCTTGTATTGAAATTGCAAGTCTCCTACTGTGCCTGCAGCCCCTATGCCAACGAAAAACCTTTATACCATGCTGTAACCCACCTATATGCCGTCTGGTGTCTGTGATGGGTTGGTCATTTAACAACTGTTATAGGTAGTAAGACAGAAGCCGTTAAATCTGAAAGTAAAGTGATTTGCCTCATAGGCCATAGGTTGTGGCACATGGGGAGCATGTCCGGGAGTGTGAGCCATGCGACAGAACAATCAGAAAGTGTAGATTGGCTGGAGCCAGCGCTAATATAAGTTGGGTATCACATTAGAATAGTCAGTCAGTTCAAGTCCTAGGTTGATTTATAGTGTGTGGCAGTTACAGGACAAAACAGGAGGGCGGATGCAAAGACCTAGATGGCAACGTAGGGAGTACCATCTGGGACTGCACCAGTTACTCTCCATACCATTCTGACCTCCATACCATCCAGGAGGCATAATTAGGTACAAGCACTGGAAGAGAGCAAGCAAATAATAAAGTAATATCATTCTGCTGTGTTGAGTGATACAGTATCTTCTTTGAATAAACCTGCAGCCTACTCATAACACCTGCCCCCTATGCCAATGACAAAATGTTATACCACGTTGCAACCCACCTTTATACCATCTGGTGATGGGTTGGTCATTTAACAACTGTTATAGGTAGTAAGATAGAAGCCGTTTTTAATCTGAAAGTAAAGTGATTTGCCTCATAGGCCATAAGTTGTGGCACATGGGGAGCATGTCCGGGAATGTGAGCCATGCGACAGAACAATCAGAATGTATAGATTGGCTGGAGCCAGAGCTAATATAAGTTATATAGCCCATTAGAATAGTCAGTTCGTAAATGTCCTAGTGTGGGGCAGTTAGAGGAAAAAAACAGGAAGGTAGAAGCAAAGACAGAGGTGCCGACATAGGGAGTACCGTCTTGGACTGCACCAGTTACTCTCCATACCATTCTCACCTCCTTACCATCCTGGAGGCATAATTAGGTAATGTAAGTAAGTAATGTTGTGTGTTTATGGTGGTGCCCATGCCCCATGCATACCAGCGTGATGAGTTAAGAACCTCCTTAGATTGAGCCAAGGGCCAAAACCACAAAGTCTGCACATGGGGATGCCATCAATGGGTGCACTAAGAAAGTTGAGGGTGAAACACAGAAATAAGGTTTTATGTGGACCCTTGGGCAAGAGATAAAGAACCCTTTATGGTGTATCACATGACATGTCATGCCACACCACCCTTGATGATAACAGGGGGCGCCATTACTTACCTGGGTATGCCGGGTTCTGGTGCCAGTCCTGCATAGGAGGTAGTCAAGAAGTGGCAATGGAGAAGATGGCGATAAATGATGGGTAATTGGCAGTAGCTCAGAAGGTGACTAAGGGATAAAGCTCAGGATCCCAACATATTCGATTTATAATCAGCCCAGACATTTCTGATGGTGGCCTTGGGTGACCAAGAGGGATTTCAATAGAGGGAGGAAAGGTTCAACCCACTGTCACACATTTTTTATGCAGTTTGTGTGTGTTTGTGTCTCATGTTTTCCGTTGCCTTTTAGTTATATCTAGAGCTGAGAAGAGACCTGCCGCCATTTTTCTTCGCGGAGAAGTTGGTAGAGGATATTATGAATAGCGCAAAAGAATCCATAACGGGATTCTGGGAAAGCCTCTTTGATGGAGATTGGGCTTCTGATTTGTACGCATTACAGGGGGAACTGGAAAAATTCGGTATTGGATTTCTGATATGATTTCGATAAATGTTTTTATTGGTGGATTTCTGATTTTAAAGAATCTGTTCTAGATATTCTTTTTTGTAGCTTGTAACAATATAATATATTATTCCATATAATCTTATAATTACCTGGATTATGGCTTTCCAAACTGAAGGGTCAGGGTCGGCTCCACGTCTTCTTTACTTTGTGACTAGGGATGACGAACCCAATGAAGTTCAGGTTCGACAAGTTCGGCCGAACTTGCCGCAAAAGTTCAGTTAGGTTCCCTGGACTCAACCCGAACTCCATTGAAGTTAATGGGGACCCGAATTTGGGGGCTATTGCCCTGCACAAAATGGATTAGTGAAAGTACTCAAAATAAGACATAAATCTAAAGAATTAAATAAATACATAAATTAAAATTAATGTTTTTTTTTATCAGGTGTCAGAGAGCAAATTGGGGCTAACACCAGGGTGATTGCTCTGCACAAAATGGGATAGGGAACAGTTCATACTCAATTACCACCAATGGCCATGGCGGTGCGGCTGAGCCCGGCAGCCCATAGCATGGGCCGGTACTAGGCACTTTAGATCATATAGGCTTGTAATGTTCAGGGCCAGGGGCTGTGGCGTTTAAAAAGGCCGGACACGGGCGCACGCATGGCTGGAGTTGAGCAGGGATGCGGCCGCAGCACAGAGACGTGACGAGGAGAAAGTGAGTGGATCTGGGCATCTGGGGGATTTCACAAAGTGGGGCATCCCAATTTGGGAAGCCCCAAGGACAGGAACACGAACAGTCCAGGGGTCTTCTAGACTTCAGGGCCTCCTATGCTCCTCTTTAACAGGAGGAAGTGCCACTTCCCCTTGACTAAACCAAATATAGGGAAATTAGGGGTTTGTCTTATTTCTGGCACCACTAACAGTGGTCCGGATTCTTTCCTGATAGTAAAGACACCCCTCCCCCATATACACAACGGCCTTTCTACCCAGGACAGCCTCTATAATCACCCCGCAATAGAAACAACCCTAGAATGGGCAGTGTGCTAGTACGACTAATAATTGTATGTATAAACAGGGGCATCTTTGGGGTTCCTTTCTACTTTACCTCCAATAGCAAATGCCCATCCTCTCGTCCAATCAGCTTCTTGCATAATCCGCAGCCGCACACATCGGCGGTTTACGGCATCACTCGCATTCCGCGTCTGTGCGCAGCCACATACAGCTGAGGGGGGCGTGGCCACACACAGCCAAAAGAGGGATCATTGTACAGGTGAGAATTTGGGGTGAATGACAGGGTTTCACAAAGTGGGGCATCCCATTCCGGATGGGAATCAGCTGGTCCTGGAGTCTCATAGACTCCAGGGCCAGTTTTGGTAAACTTTAAGTGAAGAGGCTCTCTTACATAAATGATTGAATGTCTGAGTTTTTACATAACTGTTATATGCAAATTAAGTACAGAATGTTTAGGAGCAATATGATGCCAATGCAAATCTCCTCTAATGGATCATATTAGTGAAATGATCTGCAAGAAGAATCCACTGCAATCTAAGAGTTAAATCCAGCGACTATGTACACAACAGCAACTGCTACTGACTCACAGCCGGGTGTGACGGATCAGAGGGCGACCAGGAAGCAGAACAACTGGGACAAGAAACGGCAGCTACTGCACGCTGAGACACAGGAGGATATAAGGGAGGATACAGAAGGAGAAGAGCTTACAATCTATTAGGGTATAAGGGAGGATACAGAAGGGGAGGAGCTTACACTCTATTAGGGTATAAGGGAGGATACAGAAGGAGAAGCGCTTACAATCTATTAGGGTATAAGGGAGGATACAGAAGGAGAAGAGCTTACACTCTATTAGGGTATAAGGAAGGATACAGGAGGAGAAGAGCTTACACTCTATTAGGGTATAAGGGAGGATACAGAAGGAGAAGCGCTTACAATCTATTAGGGTATAAGGGAGGATACAGAAGGGGAAGAGCTTACACTCTATTAGGGTATAAGGGAGGATACAGAAGGAGAAGAGCTTACACTCTATTAGGGTATAAGGAAGGATACAGGAGGAGAAGAGCTTACACTCTATTAGGGTATAAGGGAGGATACAGAAGGGGAAGAGCTTACACTCTATTAGGGTATAAGGGAGGATACAGAAGGGGAAGAGCTTACACTCTATTAGGGTATAAGGGAGGATACAGAAGGGGAAGAGCTTACACTCTATTAGGGTATAAGGGAGGATACAGAAGGAGAAGAGCTTACAATCTATTAGGGTATAAGGGAGGATACAGGAGGAGAAGAGCTTACACTCTATTAGGGTATAAGGGAGGATACAGAAGGGGAAGAGCTTACACTCTATTAGGGTATAAGGGAGGATACAGAAGGAGAAGAGCTTACAATCTATTAGGGTATAAGGGAGGATACAGGAGGAGAAGAGCTTACACTCTATTAGGGTATAAGGGAGGATACAGAAGGGGAAGAGCTTACACTCTATTAGGGTATAAGGGAGGATACAGAAGGAGAAGAGCTTACAATCTATTAGGGTATAAGGGAGGATACAGGAGGAGAAGAGCTTACACTCTATTAGGGTATAAGGGAGGATACAGAAGGAGAAGAGCTTACAATCTATTAGGATATAAGGGAGGATACAGAAGGAGAAGAGCTTACAAACTATTAGGGTATAAGGGAGGATACAGAAGGAGAAGAGCTTACACTCTATTAGGGTATAAGGGAGGATACAGAAGGAGAAGAGCTTTACAATCTATTAGGATATAAGGGAGGATACAGAAGGAGAAGAGCTTACAAACTATTAGGGTATAAGGGAGGATACAGAAGGAGAAGAGCTTTACAATCTATTAGGATATAAGGGAGGATACAGAAGGAGAAGAGCTTACAAACTATTAGGGTATAAGGGAGGATACAGAAGGAGAAGAGCTTACAATCTATTGGGGTATAACGGAGGATACAGAAGGAGAAGAGCTTACAATCTATTAGGGTATAAGGGAGGATACAGAAGGAGAAGAGCTTACACTCTATTAGGGTATAAGGGGGGATACAGAAGGAGAAGAGCTTACAATCTATTAGGGTATAAGGGAGGATACAGAAGGAGAAGAGCTTACACTCTATTAGGGTATAAGGGAGGATACAGAAGGAGAAGAGCTTACAATCTATTAGAATATAAGGGAGGATACAGAAGGAGAAGAGCTTACAATCTATTGGGGTATAAGGGAGGATACAGAAGGAGAAGAGCTTACAATCTATTAGGGTATAAGGGGGGACACAGAAGGAGAAGAGCTTACAATCTATTGGGGTATAACGGAGGATACAGAAGGAGAAGAGCTTACAATCTATTAGGGTATAAGGGGGGACACAGAAGGAGAAGAGCTTACAATCTATTAGGGTATAAGGGAGGATACAGAAGGAGAAGAGCTTACAATCTATTAGGGTATAAGGGAGGATACAGAGGGAGAAGAGCTTACAATCTATTAGGGTATAAGGGGGAATATAGAAGGAGAAGAGCTTACAATCTATTAGGGTATAAGGAGGATACAGAAGTATACAGAAGAAGGAATAGAGACTAGCTTCACCTCTGAATACATAACTATACTGATAAGTTGCTGCTGTTTCTTTTCCAGGTGACTTCATACAACTAATAAGAGGGAACATGGGTCAGGTCCCGTCACGGTACAGTGAAGGTAAGTGTCAGAGCATGGGAATTATCCAGTGTGAAGATCAGCCTTGCTAAGAGTTGCTCACCAGGCAGCACAGTCTATCGCTGGATGGCGACATTGTTATGAAACTCTATGGCCGAAAGCATTCTGGGGCAACACACTTTTTGTGCATTGATGGCCAGAATTACATTTACCATGAAGCCCATGACCCCACATTATATTTAGTACCTCCTCCATCCTTCATCCATTAAGAACTGCAGATAACTCTCCCATGTGAAATCGGAAAACAAGACCGGCAAATTTGGTCCAGCCACCCGGCCTGTTGACAGGAGGGGGCTACATGAAGGCCACCATGCATAGTAACACTCGATATTCCAGCACTACATCAAAAAATGTCTCCATAGCTACTCTACCAACCTTTTATATTGACAGACAATCAGGGTTCACTGTAGGGATTTGTGTTCAGGCTTCAATTTCAGGCAAGTAAAAGTCCACCTGACCATGAAAACAAAAAATACCAAAACCTTGTCTTGTATTCCTCAGATGCTCAGGAGAAATTCCACCAACTGCTGTCCCAATATGATGAGAGTCAACTTCAAATAATCCACAAGTATTTTCAGAGTGACATCATCTCCATTGTCCAGTCTGCAAGAACAGAAGAGCTCCTGGAGAAACTGGCCTCTCGGAAGATCCTTAATGAGAAGGTAACTGGAAAGAGTGATCCTCAATGACCATGATGCCTCCTACCTAAAGTGAACATTTTTTTAGGGGTCTTCAAAGTAGGACAATTTAAACCAGTTGGTGGGTGATGGTCGTGGTAGGGGTGTGGTTTAGCATGTGGCTTAATTACGGGTCACATGCTCTAGGAATTTTTGGTCCATAAAAGATGTTGGTGATGGAGCCAAAGCTCAGAAGCACCACCATTCAACCAAAGAGTCAGAGCAGTTGTAAACCCCCCAGACATCCAGCATTGTGCATTTGGTGGGACAGTCTTCCCCATGTCAGCAAAGTGGGACATTTAGGTGTTTCCAGAGTTTTCTGAGGGCCTCAAAGTGGGACTGTCCCACTAAAAGTAGGACTTCTGGTCAGTTTACTCCTACCCCATTTCTAGGGTCAATGACAGAATGGCATTTGCTACTATACCATCCAATCCCCCCCTATGCGATCCTTCACTCCACCCATTACCACCATTTACAGTCTATTAAAAATACTGCATACTGCATAATAAAGACTAATGATTTATCAAGCACTTCTGCCAGACAGCGCCACACCAGTGCAAATTAGAGTAGTAAAAGAATATAATAAAATATTTTTTTTTCAAACTTACGCACATTTACTAAAGCATTAGCAGTGCAGCAACATGCTGAAAAGTGTATAAATCGTATTTTTCACTACTCTAATTTGCACTAAAATAGCAGTGTCTGGCAGAAGTGCTTGATAAATCAGGCCCTAAGGCCAGTCATTTGACTGAATTTCCTCTATAAGGCCATTTTTGATAGGAATTTTAAAAGTACCTCCAACACTTTTTGCATAATATAATATCGAATCACGTACTGTGGTTAATGTGACCACAGATAAGTTCTCCCACAACAGCCACAGCCGTAGGCTTGTATTGAAATTGCAAGTCTCCTACTGTGCCTGCAGCCCCTATGCCAACGAAAAACCTTTATACCATGCTGTAACCCACCTATATGCCGTCTGGTGTCTGTGATGGGTTGGTCATTTAACAACTGTTATAGGTAGTAAGACAGAAGCCGTTAAATCTGAAAGTAAAGTGATTTGCCTCATAGGCCATAGGTTGTGGCACATGGGGAGCATGTCCGGGAGTGTGAGCCATGCGACAGAACAATCAGAAAGTGTAGATTGGCTGGAGCCAGCGCTAATATAAGTTGGGTATCACATTAGAATAGTCAGTCAGTTCAAGTCCTAGGTTGATTTATAGTGTGTGGCAGTTACAGGACAAAACAGGAGGGCGGATGCAAAGACCTAGATGGCAACGTAGGGAGTACCATCTGGGACTGCACCAGTTACTCTCCATACCATTCTGACCTCCATACCATCCAGGAGGCATAATTAGGTACAAGCACTGGAAGAGAGCAAGCAAATAATAAAGTAATATCATTCTGCTGTGTTGAGTGATACAGTATCTTCTTTGAATAAACCTGCAGCCTACTCATAACACCTGCCCCCTATGCCAATGACAAAATGTTATACCACGTTGCAACCCACCTTTATACCATCTGGTGATGGGTTGGTCATTTAACAACTGTTATAGGTAGTAAGATAGAAGCCGTTTTTAATCTGAAAGTAAAGTGATTTGCCTCATAGGCCATAAGTTGTGGCACATGGGGAGCATGTCCGGGAATGTGAGCCATGCGACAGAACAATCAGAATGTATAGATTGGCTGGAGCCAGAGCTAATATAAGTTATATAGCCCATTAGAATAGTCAGTTCGTAAATGTCCTAGTGTGGGGCAGTTAGAGGAAAAAAACAGGAAGGTAGAAGCAAAGACAGAGGTGCCGACATAGGGAGTACCGTCTTGGACTGCACCAGTTACTCTCCATACCATTCTCACCTCCTTACCATCCTGGAGGCATAATTAGGTAATGTAAGTAAGTAATGTTGTGTGTTTATGGTGGTGCCCATGCCCCATGCATACCAGCGTGATGAGTTAAGAACCTCCTTAGATTGAGCCAAGGGCCAAAACCACAAAGTCTGCACATGGGGATGCCATCAATGGGTGCACTAAGAAAGTTGAGGGTGAAACACAGAAATAAGGTTTTATGTGGACCCTTGGGCAAGAGATAAAGAACCCTTTATGGTGTATCACATGACATGTCATGCCACACCACCCTTGATGATAACAGGGGGCGCCATTACTTACCTGGGTATGCCGGGTTCTGGTGCCAGTCCTGCATAGGAGGTAGTCAAGAAGTGGCAATGGAGAAGATGGCGATAAATGATGGGTAATTGGCAGTAGCTCAGAAGGTGACTAAGGGATAAAGCTCAGGATCCCAACATATTCGATTTATAATCAGCCCAGACATTTCTGATGGTGGCCTTGGGTGACCAAGAGGGATTTCAATAGAGGGAGGAAAGGTTCAACCCACTGTCACACATTTTTTATGCAGTTTGTGTGTGTTTGTGTCTCATGTTTTCCGTTGCCTTTTAGTTATATCTCGAGCTGAGAAGAGACCTGCCGCCATTTTTCTTCGCGGAGAAGTTGGTAGAGGATATTATGAATAGCGCAAAAGAATCCATAACGGGATTCTGGGAAAGCCTCTTTGATGGAGATTGGGCTTCTGATTTGTACGCATTACAGGGGGAACTGGAAAAATTCGGTATTGGATTTCTGATATGATTTCGATAAATGTTTTTATTGGTGGATTTCTGATTTTAAAGAATCTGTTCTAGATATTATTTTTTGTAGCTTGTAACAATATAATATATTATTCCATATAATCTTATAATTACCTGGATTATGGCTTTCCAAACTGAAGGGTCAGGGTCGGCTCCACGTCTTCTTTACTTTGTGACTAGGGATGACGAACCCAATGAAGTTCAGGTTCGACAAGTTCGGCCGAACTTGCCGCAAAAGTTCAGTTAGGTTCCCTGGACTCAACCCGAACTCCATTGAAGTTAATGGGGACCCGAATTTGGGGGCTATTGCCCTGCACAAAATGGATTAGTGAAAGTACTCAAAATAAGAAATAAATCTAAAGAATTAAATAAATACATAAATTAAAATTAATTTTTTTTTTTTATCAGGTGTCAGAGAGCAAATTGGGGCTAACACCAGGGTGATTGCTCTGCACAAAATGGGATAGGGAACAGTTCATACTCAATTACCACCAATGGCCATGGCGGTGCGGCTGAGCCCGGCAGCCCATAGCATGGGCCGGTACTAGGCACTTTAGATCATATAGGCTTGTAATGTTCAGGGCCAGGGGCTGTGGCGTTCAAAAAGGCCGGACACGGGCGCACGCATGGCTGGAGTTGAGCAGGGATGCGGCCGCAGCACAGAGACGCGTCGAGGACCCAGGAGAAAGTGAGTGGATCTGGGCATCTGGGGGATTTCACAAAGTGGGGCATCCCAATTTGGGAAGCCCCAAGGACAGGAACACGAACAGTCCAGGGGTCTTCTAGACTTCAGGGCCTCCTATGCTCCTCTTTAACAGGAGGAAGTGCCACTTCCCCTTGACTAAACCAAATATAGGGAAATGAGGGGTTTGTCTTATTTCTGGCACCACTAACAGTGGTCCGGATTCTTTCCTGATAGTAAAGACACCCCTCCCCCATATACACAACGGCCTTTCTACCCAGGACAGCCTCTATACTCACCCCGCAATAGAAACAACCCTAGAATGGGCAGTGTGCTAGTACGACTAATAATTGTATGTATAAACAGGGGCATCTTTGGGGTTCCTTTCTACTTTATGGTAAGTCTGTGGAGATGAGTGTGGCCTCCTTGTGGCCCCTATACCAGTTAGTCCCTGCTCCAGCTCATCACTTGTGAGAAGCCAGGACTTGGCTGGATACTATGCCCTTGGGGTAAGATGAGAAGAGTGATTAAAATCACTCCTTGACTTGGAAAAAAACACGCTCCCCAGGCAATGCCGGGTAACTGTCTTATGATTTCCTGTGTCTAGGGGAAATTCTTCAGCAGCAGATCATCCTGGACCGACACGGACACCCTTTAAATATGGAACTTAAAGGTAATGTTTAATGACATTGGTGCTAACTAATCCCCCAAAATGTGTTTCTCTGCTAGAGAACATGCTCTAGGTTCTTGGTGTTCGAGGCGTCTAGGTAGACCAAGTGGTACTTCAGGGCTTCCCACTAACAGACTTTGAGATTTGCCTTAAAGTGCCGTAGAAAATGTGTGAACACATTTACTCAAGCAAGCGAGGGAAGGAAGATCAAGGGGTATGGGTCTAAGCCCTAAAAATCATACCTAGAAGTTTATTTGTGTTTTTGCTCTTTCCCGAGTGGTGGGCATGTATGTGGAATATATATAATGGCAGTCTCTAAGATGCTACTATGCAAAATCTGGCACAATCACAACAGGGGCGTAGCTAAGGGGGCGGGGGCAGGCGGGGCACCTTCCCCGGGTGCAGCGGGTTAGGGTGGCACCCAAGGGGGGGCCTGAGCACCGGTGGGGGCGCCATTTTGAATTTTTGCCCAGGTGACAGAAAGCTTAGCTACATCTCTGTTCACAGTGATGATTTTTCATAAAATAATAAAAATGGCGCAGGGTCCCCTCGCTTCAAGGCTACCAGCCAACACACAAGGCTGAGGAGCTGGGGTTTAAGAGGCCTCCGATCAGTCTCATGTCCCTATTCCCAAACCAGGAAACAAAATTCAATTTTTAGCACAGAGCTATATAAACTCCTGATGAATCTTCACCGGCTCTTATCCATTCAGCATCGCCTCTTTGTGATAGTGCCTTGATATATACTTCAGTGACACTCTGTGCCCACCACCAATAAAATGCTCTTACCAAAATATTGGGGTATACTACACCAAATGATAATCAATCTCCAAATTCATCCACAAGGTCCTGCTCTTGCATCCAACAAAGCTTGAAGGTCTCTCTGTGTAAGAAGGTTCCAGAGGAATAAAATGTTTATGATCTCAATTATTAATGAATTATTATTAAATCACTAATATTACTGAAAAATAGGTAACTTGGATGAATAGAATCTGTGGATGTTTATCTGCCATTTGTTATGATTCTGATCCAGGGCTGGCTGATACAGGAGAAATCATACACATATAATATAACATAAGGTTTATTTGGTGAATTGCATCAATACTCATTATGAATATATATATATATATATATATATATATATATATATATATATATTTGTATATATATATATATATATATATATATATATATATATATATATATATATGCACAGTCTAAAGTAATGTTAAGGCTGGGTTAGTTTTCTCTTGGTAATTACTTTAACTTTGACTATTTAAGTGAAACCATATGTAAGGTATAGTGTTACATGTCTGCTCCCCCCTTGGGGGAGGAGAGAATTAGGTGGACCAGAGGAATAACATTTAAGAAGGAGAATGTGGGGGAAGGGGTCACTCTTCTCTTGGCGGGGTCTCACGGCTTTGGCTCTGTGAAGGGGTAACATGTAGGAGACTAAAAGATTGCCACATGGGCAGTATGGTGGGGGCTGGGGAGAGAGACAAAAGGCTGTTTGAATTAGCCTGAGAGAGAAAGATTGCTGCATTTTTCTATGGACACTGATTACATTTTTGCTTTGCAACTTAAATCATATTCATGCCGCTCATATTATTATTTTTCTGTTATGTAACCGGCTCTATCTTAATTAAATCCATTTATCGATTTTTGGTTTTGGCCAATCCTTGTTCCTTAAATTACTTACTATAGCTGAGATCATATTCTGGATGGCCCAAAACAATTTTCCTTGTAAAGGTCAGAACAGGGAAAAAAGAACAATATCACAAATAGGGATATTACACCCCGCTTCCCCTCTCTTCACTATAGGGGAGGTTGGTTGCATATCTTAAGGTGGAACGGAGCAGCGTGAGTTGATTAAGTCGTGGATACAAAGCGTGATTTTACTTTTTTAATGTGAGTGTGTTTTTGGCATAATAAAAGCAGACTTGTTTCCAGCAATGTTGCACTATGGTTTTGCTTTTTCTCTCTTACATGGATAATATGAGAGGGATAATTATTTAAAACCTCAAGCTTTGTTGGATGCAAGAGCAGGACCTTGTGGATGAATTTGGAGATTGATTATCATTTGGTGTAGTATGCCCCAATGTTTTGGTAAGAGCATTATATTGGTGGTGGGCACAGAGTGTCACTGAAGCATATATCAAGGCACTATCACAAAGAGGCGATGCTGAATGGATAAGAGCCGGTGAGGATTTACATCAGGAGTTTATATAGCTCTGTGCTAAAAATTGACTTTTATTCCTAATTTGGACTTACAAGTGAGATGGCGGTCTTTGCATGTGGAGCTTTAATTTAATTTTCTGTTGATTTATTGCTTTAAATTTGTGTGTAATTAGAGCGCGGTATTATTCATTGTTATATTGTTTCCAAACCAGGCAACGCCCAAACCACCCTGAGTGCCCAGCGATATAACACCAGTGCATGACACCAGTTTTCTTTATCTGCCAGGCCAATCCCTTTAACTATATATAGAAAAAACACAGAACAATCCTGATAAAGTCCACAATAAGCACAGTGTAGATAAAATAAAATCACACAATAACGAGTATACCAGAGTGTAAACTTCTTAAAACTTAAATGTACCCACCACTGGCTTATAAAAACTCTTACCAAAGGTAAAATGATTTGGGCATAGTTCACTACCACCATTGATAACCGTACATCCGATCCAGTCTATTGAAGATGTTCACAAGCTTCAGGCTGACTTGGACACATTGAGTGTCTGGGTTCCACTTGGCAAATGAAGTTCAATGTGGAGAAATGTAAAGTCATGACCTGAAGGCCACATATGTCCTTGGGGGAGTAAAACTGGGAGAGTCACTTGTTGAGAAGGATCTGGGGGCACTAGTAGATCACAGACTAAATAACAGCATGCAATGCCAAGCAGCTGCTTCCAAGGCCACCAAGATATTATCATGCATTGATAGAGGCCTGAAATCACGGGATAGGTGAGTCATTTTGCCTCTTTACAAGGCACTGGAGCGCCCTCACCTGGAATATGCCGTCTAGTTCTGGGCACCCATTCATAGAAAGGACACTCTGACTATGGAAAGGGTGCAGAGGAGCCACCAAACTAATACGAGAAATTAAAGATCTTAGTTATGAGGAAAGATTACGAGAATTAAATCTGTTTAGTCTTGAAAAAAGACAACTGAGGGGGGACATGATTAACTTGTGTAAACATTTAAATGGCCAATACAAAAAATATGGGGAAACACTATTTCAGGTAAAATCCTCTCTAAAGACAAGGGGGTGCACTCCCTTTGCCTGGAAAAAAGAAATTCAGTCTCTAGAGGTGACAATCATTCTTTTCCATAAGAACTATAAATCTGTGGAATAGCCTTCCTCCGGAAGCTTGTTACAGCATCAACCGCTGACAGCTTAAAAAAGGATTAGATGCTTATTTAGAAGACAAAAACATTAACAGTTACTATTAACTATTATCAGTAAAAAAAATAAATAAAATAATACATAATAATAACATAACTTCCCTTACCCCAACACCCTTGGTTGCACTTGATGGACATATGTCTTATTTTAACCTTATTGACTATGTAACTATGTAAGAGTTAAAAGAATTAGACATACATCAACGCGGCCATTTTTAACCGTTCCTCAAATTCTAATATTAAGAAGTATGATCCAAAGGCAGGGGTGTAGCTGGGGGGAGGTCGGGGGGCATGTGCCCCAGGTGCAGTAGGTCAGGGAGGCACCAAACGGGGGCCTGAGCATAGATGGGAGAACGCTATTTCGAATCTTTGCCCTGGGTCCCAGAAAGCCTAGCTACTCCTCTGTCCAAAGGGTTCCCAGACTTGGGCCAGATAACATGTGGGGATAAACGAAAAGCACTTTTTAATAGATAAAATGTTTGCACTCACAAGTGAAGGTATAATACAAGCACATAATTATAGACAGAGGGCGCCAAGCGTGTCCATCACCACCCAATCATCAATCGGCCAATAGGTAGGGGGGGGGGTAAATGAAGTTCTCACCACCTGCGCATATCCTCCACTATGCGTTGCTCGAACTATCCTAGGTTACGACCGAGGCCACCACCGGCGCGTTTCTCATTGACTAGACTTTTTACTAGGCCTAGAATCTATTTCAGTAAGCCTGAATCTTTTAAAACTAGAAGTTTGACCTAAATTTTGCATCTATGCAAAGCTGAAATTAATGAATTCAGGTTGAATTTACCCATTGCCTGAATCTGAAGCTGATCACAAGCTAGAACCATTTCACTATATTAAAAAATTGATATTAATGCAATCTATCGTGTCTCAATTTTAGAATTACAGGAAAAGCACAAGCATCACCTTTTGGAGACAACAGTGTACAGAACTCAGGAATCTACTATAGAAACAGAACATTTCTACATTGCTGATCGTTACATGCCTCTCGTCGCAACACACATCCGCCCCTCACACCGCCAAGGTCAGCACAGACTTCTAGAAACCGGGACAAAACATGAGGTCTGCTTACATACTACACTAAATCATCCAGAACAGCTTTCACTCAACAGACTGTTTCATTGGTCCTATAGATACAAAAGTGCACCCCATGTTGTGGTGGTAAGCGGGGTGCCAGGAATAGGAAAGACTACCATGTTCCAAAAGTTAATTTGTGACTGGGCAAATGGCAAGTTCTATCAGAGGTTTGCCTTCATTTTCTACTTTCATTTCGAAGATCTCAACAGTTTGGACAACAGCAGCTTGCAGTCGATGATTCTCCATCAATATCCGTATCTAGAAAGTCAACTCGAAGAGATTTTGAAAGATCCCAACAAGCTGCTTTTTATATTTGATGGCTTTGATGAATATGCAGAAAAGGTTAACTTCAAATCTAGACGATTGTGCGGTAATATCGAACAGGCAGAAGATGTTGGGACGCTTGTTGTTAGCTTAGTGAGACAGTCCCTCCTCAAGGGTTGTTCTATAATATTGGCGAGCCGACCAGACAAATTAGCAGAGGCTGATATGAGTGTTTTTAGGAGAGTAGTGGAGATCACTGGATTCTTATTCAAAGAAAGAAAATTGTACTTTGAGAGTTTCTTCATGAACAAAGAATTATCAGATAGAGCTTTTGACTTTGTGAAGCAAAATGGCGTCCTGGAAACTTTCTGTTACCTGCCATCATTTTGCCAGATTATCTGCACGGTGATGTCAACATTCTTTGATGGCCAAGAGGCAACCAAAGATCAACCATTGCCCAAGACATTGACACAACTTTTTGTGGCTTTTGTGGCCAATATTCTCTCCAAGCAAAGTTCAGGTAATGCTCGGGATCTGTTGACATCTATTGGGTCAATGGCAGAACATGGAATCATGAATCACATCACCAGATTTGAAAAGCAAACCTTGTTACGATTTAACGTTGACACCACATCAGAGATCCTGCCAAGTTTCATGAAAGAATCCAAAAAAGCTCCTAATCTCTTTTCCTTCCCATATCCTATGATTCAGGATTTTTTGGGTGCCCTAACGCATTATATTTGTTACTCCCCTGAGAAATTACAAAACTCTCTAGAAAAAGTCGACTCCTATAACGACAAACGTGGTCAGATCTTCGTTTGTTTCCTTTGTGGCCTTTCAGACGTTACCACCAGAGCTATTTTAAAGCCTTTATTAGGAGATTTGTCATCCAATGCTGCCCAAGATGTTCTCACCTGGCACCAACGATCCATACCAAGAGCACTTGACACTAACAGCACTTCTCAGGAAGAAAAAATGAAATTGCTTAACACATGTTTTAGGCTCTTTGAGACTCAAAATAGAAAATTTATTTTAGAATGTCTTGGACAATGCAAAAAGTTTTACTTTTTTGATGTCCACCTAACTCCTTTGGACTGCACTGTGTTGACTTTTATACTTGAATCCTGTGGTGAGAACGAAGAACTTTGCCTAAATGATTCTGCACTCACTAGAAGGAATATAGCAATACTCGCCCCTTCTCTTCACACCGTGCATTCCTTGAGGTAATCTTAAGCATCTATTTTTTTGCTCTAAACATCAAGTAATGGAAAAACTTTCAAAAAATGTTTTATTCTGGGTAAATGTCTTACTTTACTATCAATACAGTGGAACATCTACATCTTCATTACGAAAGACAAGGTGATACTGATAAAAATTCAAGATGAGTGAATTTCTCCTAAAAAAATTCAGGTTCATCTACCATATTTTTCATCCTAAAAGACAGTACACCTTACAGGATGAAAAATACGGTAGATGAACTTGAATTTTTTTAGGAGTAATTCACTCACCCTGACGCACCTCTCATAAGACCTCGAATTTGGAGGAAGAAAATAAGAAAAAATAAGAAAAATTTTTTTAAACCAAATATGCTAAAACACCCCAATACAGGCAGTGTGTCATCCCCCCCATCTCATAGGTAGTGTGACATTCCCCCCATCTCATAGGCAGTGTGACATTCCCCTCATCTCATAGGCAGTGTGACATTCCCCCCATCTCATAGGTAGTGTGACATTCCCCCCATCTCATAGGCAGTGTGGTGTTCCCCCCATCCCCTTTTTCAGTGTGGCATTTCCCCCCTCCCATTCCCCATAGGCAGTGTGGAATCCCCCATCCCATTCCCATAGGAAGTATGGCATTCCCTCCTCCCATTCCCCATAGGCAGTGTGGAATCCCATTCTCCCATTCCCCATAGGCAGTGTGGAATCCCATTCTCCCATTCTCCATATAGGCAGTGTGGCATTACCCCCTCCCATTCCAATAAGCAATGTGGCCGAATCACCCCAACCCCCCAGAAAATAAAAAGGTATACTTACATGAACGCTCACTCCGCTCTGGCTTCAGGTGCCACCACTGCCTCTTGGGCCAGTGCACGCTGACCCCCTGAGAGTGGGGACAGTGGGCGTGAGACCTTTTTTCACTTCTTTTTTTTTTACATTCGCCCAGTTTTTGGGGAAAAAATAGGGTGAAAATTACGGTACATAAAATTTTACACATTGAATTTGGCGCTCCCCTAATCCGATGCACTTTGGACACGTGCCCCGTCTGCCCCCCCAGCTACACCCATGGCTACAGTAACTGCTACCAAAGATACAATGGCAAGCATTTCTTCAAATCTCCGTCTCTCCACTGCGCAGAGGGATAGTCTCACTTAACCACATTCATTACTGGGTTCAGGGAGGGGAGCCTCCATCTTTCTGAAGTCTAAAACTAACATTACGCCATGGAAATGTGTGATACTTATGTAGGCGGCCATCTTGCTGTGGCCAAAATCTGGGCTGCGATTGGCAAGTGCGCCCAACACTTTCAGGAGCACTCATCGCTTAGCCCTCATCATGGCGCCCCTAAAATGACTTTTGGGGGCAGCATCCTGTGTGATGGCACAGCTGGCACCCCAAAGGACAGCCTGAGCACACTGAAAAGCGGCCCAGGAATGGTCTACTGGAAGTCATGTAATCCAGGGGAACTCAAGAGTTTCATCTGACGTTAGTCGCTACCAGAAGTGAGCGAGTAGACGGTTTGGACTGTCTGGGACCCTTGCATTTATTATTTAAAGAGGAACAACACATAGCGATTTCCTGTGTGTTGTTCCTCTCTGCCGCGGCATTCTGAATTGGGATGCCCTGCTGTGTGTACCGCCCCAGGCCGCCCCATTTTACTCACCTTCCTTCCAGTCCCACGGCACAGACTCGGGCAAAAGTTAGTGCGCTGATTGGCTGATAGCCGCCAGATGCATCCTTTGCCCACCTTGCAGCCGTGGCGTGCCAGCGCCGGCCAATCAGGAAGGCCTAGCGTGGACTTGTACGGCTAGAAGTGAGCGGGGATGTGGCTGGAGACCACAAAATTGTATAGGGAGGCACTCACAAAAAACATATTCGTCAAAGAGGATTTTATTCCATTTAATCACTACACATAATCTACATGATTAAAAACCATTAAAAAACACATAATAAGACAATACATATAGCACAAACCAACATAAAGGTGCGTAGTTGATGGGGAGAGTGCTGGCACATATAAATAACAATCAGCATATAAAGATAAAAATCAAAAAGATATATATATATAAGTGATCCAAAAATGCAAATAACAATGTGCAAATCAGGCCTAGATCCGGATCCTAAGTAACTCTAAAGTGCAAAGTGCAACCAATCAATAAATATATACACAATATGTGATCAAAAAAACAAAACCTACATGATTGCCAAGTGAATAAATATCCCATAAAAAAAACTAATAAATAAGACAATGCTTCTCCAATATAAATACTCTAATCAATCAGACCAATAAATGCCAATAAATACCAAATATGCCACAAAAAATCAGACCAGGTATAATCAAAATATCCCAAACATGCCAGTAATGAGTCTCCCCACCACCTACTGCACCAGGAGCCGCGCGTTCCGTGGGCGCATGCCCCACTTCATCAGGCTGGGATGTGGCTGGAGCACTCAGACATGGAGAGGGCTCCAGGAGAGGGTGAGTGTTCCAGGGGGGTTCGTGGAGGTTTCACACAGTGGGGAATCCCAATTCAGGATGCCCCAAGGACTGGAACTCTGATGCTCCTCTTTAAGGTAAGACCTGACGCTGGATAGCGAGGCAGCAGGTGAGTTTTTTTTACTAATTTTAGGGAATAATTCAATCAGCACTAATCCCAAGAAAGTTGGATATGTGCCAAATCGATCAAATTCTGATTTGGAAGAATCGGCTCATTTATCCTCACTGCACATCTTGCAATAATTAGTAAAGTGTTACTGTAGAGGCCATTAGCACGCGCTCTGAGGAGCGAGGGGGGTTCTTCGATCTAGAGTAGGGCGACTTAGGTTGGTGTGGCATGTGTGGGGTGGAGGTGCACTTACCGATTCAGTCGTCGCTGGTCTCCATTGATGACACTCCTTGATGCAAACACCAGGGTCTTTATTTGAAGGCTTCCATCCATGTTAAACAGCATAGTCCAGTTACAGGGGCATTATCCATTGGTTACAGCAAACAGTTACAATCCATAGGCTTCTTCCATGGCTGTTACTCAGCTCCTCCACTACATTAACACTTCCCCTCATGAGCTTGGAACTCAGAACTAAGAACCATCTAGAAAGGTTGGGTTCTCCCTTATATCACCTCTGTAATGTTGCCTTGTCAAACTATGTTGCAGGGCTCAACCAATGGCAGGGCAGGTAATGTTGCCAATGCCACCTTGCTAAGTCTCTATTTATCGAATTTAAGAGGAACGCTAGACTATTTAATATCAGTTATGTTCATTCCTTAGGCAACACTGCCATCATGTGGTTTAGTGATGTAATGTATTAACCTGTTATTATTAAAGTTTCTATCACTATCAGGGCCTATCCCACTGACAGGGCTTTAATGTTTCCTAAGGCCCTTATTTAACAAGGGATAGCGCCAGGTAGCGAATGGTGAGCGAACGGTAATGACGCTCACCACCACAAGAACGCCGGCTCCCCTCCGCAATCACACATTTATCAAGCCGATCCTGCTTAGCGACTGACAGAGCGCCAGATAGCGAATCATTCATCATTATTCCAGCCTTGAACAGCGACAGGTATGACCTCTCGCTACCTGGCGCTCTCCCATGCATTTCAATGGAGCACTCTTTAAATATTCATAATTAATTGCAATTTTTTTTTTTTTTTTTTTTTTTTTAAATGTCAAAAATTCTGTGACCACTTCTGCAATGTTAGATTTTTTTTTTAAGGTAAAAAAAAAAAAAAAAAATGTGTGCAGAATTGATATTACAGGTCTGATATTAATGTATTCATATTACAAAATGTTTTGAAAAACATGGTTTTTTTTTTTCAAAAAATATGGTTGTTTGGGGGTTAAAAAACTACTTTTAACCCATCGCCGCCAGCGCTCTGGGGTTTAAACAAGCATTTCACAGCGCGAGAATTTTTGGAGCGTGATTTGTTAATGAATATGCTGGGAGCCGTTCACTATGGCCATTCGCTGTCATGCGCTCCCATACAGCGCGGAACCTGTCAAACAGCGACTCCTAACCCCGTATTCAACATTACCGCACACCGACTGAGTCGCTGTCAACAGCCGAACAACGGCCAAGCACAGCGAATACTAGCGGGCGCTGTGAAAATAACGCTACTGACGCTCATCTGTCGCTACCTGGCGCTATTAATGAATCGGCCTCTAAGTGTAGCGTTGCCCCTGGTTTCCACCCGTCACATCACACATATAACAATGACAACAAATTCGTGTCTGTTTGGTACTTCAGCAAAGTCCTGAAATTTGTGTTCCCTTCCTCAGCTTTAGTAACAGCAGAATGATGAGCAATGACGCAGTCCAGTCACTAGCTTCAGCCTTAAGTCATCCCGAGTCCAAGATCCATGGAATGTGGTAAGTCGACGTTCCTGAAAACGATTTACTAAAATGTGGTGATTTATCGAGGTGTATACCAGACAACAAAACATTTGGAGAATTATAAATGGGGGTGCACACATTTGTCTCTCTACCATACAGCAGCACTGATACAGGTTAAAACGATATGTATAATAGTATTTCAGTTTTCTCAAAACATCCTCTGGGCAGCATACTAGTGAGACCTTATGGCTCTGACCTTAGAGGATCAGTCCTTTTGCAGGAGTGTGCTTCGGGCAGGCTTTCCCATCCAGCAGTGGTAGATCTCGCTTATCCTCTCACTAGTATGCTGCCCTGAGGATGTTTTGAGAAAACTTAAGTTAGTTACCTGGTAACTTCTTTTCGAAACATCCGAACGAGCAGCATACAGGTTTTACCTCCCTCAGGCTATCATTGAATGCATTTTTTCATATTTAACTACCAGTAGTGTTCTGGTCTGACTTTATATTTTGCAGTTCTCTATAACAACTGGAGGCTGGGAGGAGGAGCCAAAGCTTTATTCATTTCTGGCGGTCATGTGTTCCTACCTAGGGGTGGAAGGTCTCACTAGTATGCTACCCATTTGGATGTTTAGATAGAAGTTACCAGGTAACTAGCTTACGTTTTCTCAAAACATCATCAGGGCAGCATACTAGGGAGAGAGGATACGCGAGATCTACCTCTACTGGGTGGGAAAGGCTGCCCGAAGCACACTCCTGCAAAGGACTGATTTTCCTCCCCATAGAAATTAGGTGCTACCATACAAGAGATATGGGAGCACTAATAGTCCACCTTAAAGTTATCAGAAACACGACCAATGCGCTTAATCAGAATAGCCTCAAGCTCACACTGTTTGTATGAATATATAAGCTAGGCTATTCAATGACGATCATTCAGACGAAACGCGCGTGGGCTACTTTGCAGAGCAAGTGTTGCCTGGGTGAGTCCCATTTACGGCACTCCCAGGATGGTACTCATTTCTGCTTATGCTTTTTATTGTCATAATATATTCCCTGAAACCTCCATATATGGTTTGTGCATAACAAATAGGGGAATAAAAAAGTGTAAAAGCAAAATGTGGAGGCATATGATTTTTTGAATAACCTAGTGGTCCTGTGGATCCAGAACTCCCCTGGTTATTTCAGGTGCCAGTGCTCTGTTTCTTGCTTTTATGTGCATTCATTTAATATCTACAGATACAAAATTTAAAAAATAGCCAGGACCGGGTCAAGTGTGGTGGAGGCCCCATATACAGTATTTTTTTTCCTTTAAAGTGGACCAACACCCTCCACTGATCGGCCCGGGAATCTATAAGATTCTATAAGATGACAGCGGGGCACCCCGATCGGGCTGTGTGAAACCCCCCAGAAACCCCTAAATCCCTACCTGATCCTCATTCCAGTGGCACCCGCCCCGCCTCCCGCGCGTCCCTCTAGCAGGACGCGCACCCGCGCCGTCCGTTTGTGAATGGCTGGCGCGGGCGTGCGTCCTGTAAGATTGAAGTGCAGGAGGCGGCGGCAGGTGCGCTCTCTTGTCCGTCGCTGCCTCCCGCTTGTCCGTCAGCGGCGATTGGCGGCAGCGGTCACGTGGGAGCGGGGAGAGGTGAGTTTTTGGGGCTTTCTGGGGGGTTTCACACAGCGGGGCACCCTCGATCGGGGTGCCCCGCCGAAGTGGACCAAAACCCAGGATAGTCAAAATCCTGGGTGTTGGTCCAATTTAAAATAATAGTTCAGCCAAGTAAATGATTGGTGATTTTCTGGCACCTACTTACTGGAATGTCTTACTGGAATGCGTTCCGCTCGGGAACTCCTGCTTTGCCATTCGGGCCGGGGGCATTGTAATCTCCTGGCTGGTCCAGCAGAAAACAGTTCACTGCATTGAGCTGCCAGCGGCTGTGCTTGGCAGCAAAATTAAAAATCCAGTATACATCCCTATCTATTTAGTATATATATATATATATATATATATATATATATATATATATATATCCTAATTGTGCTTGCTCCATAATGTGGAAAATAGATAGGGAGGTATACTGGATTTTTAATTTTGTGGCGCTAAGGCTGTCTGTAGACTGGATTGAGGAGCGGGAGGGGACATGTACAGACTCAAGGTATGTATTCGGAGTCACTCTAGCATCGGCATATTCCAGGCCTGGTTTTCTATCCTTTTGTAACACACAGTAGGTGTCGTTATACTTTTAAAAGATATGTCTAACTTTATGGTGCTATGCATGATGAAGGGGGTGTGCCCCAGAAACGCGTAGCAAGCGCCTTCACTGCCTGTGGCTTGTATCTGACTGAGTCTGGTTGATTTTCATGGATATCAATCAGGGCGGGCGTAAGCACTGGGCATACCCGGGCAGGTGACGGGCCCCTGCACCTTGGGAGGACCCACTTCATTCCATCTTCCCTGGACAGCCCCTATGCAGAACATAGGGCCATGTGGTAACTAGGAATAAGGACCAGCCTTTGGGAAATCCTTTCTTTCTTTCAGTCCTTCTATTCTTTGTTTCCTTCCTTCCATTCTTTTTTCTTCTTTCTTTCTTTTCATTTATTTTTTGTTTCTTTCTTTCATCTGTTCTTTCTGCATTTCCTTTTCTTTCATTCTACTGTTTCTGTCAGTCATTTTATTCTTTTCTTACCTTTTAGTCTTTTTCTTACTTTCCATCTATCTTTCATGTCTGCTCAGCCATTCCTTTCCTTTATTTCCTTTTATTATCGGCTCTTGCATTCCTTCTATTCTTTCTGTCATTCCTTCTCTTTGTTTTTGTTTTATTTAAGTCCTTCTATTATTTCTTTCTTTCCTCCTACCTCATCTTTTTTCCCATTCCTACTTTTCCATCTATACTTCTTTTTTCTTTCTATTTTTTTGCTTTATTCGCCAAACATGCAACTTCACTGTGTATGGATTGTCATACCGCACCACAAGGGGCCATTGAGACTCTTTCGCCCAAGGGCCTATCAATAAAACCCGAAGTTTTACCTGAGAGTGCTGGACAACTGACACTATGGGGTTTATTCATGAAGGGATAGCGCCAGGCAGCGCCTCGTAGCGGCAGGCAGCGTCTGGTGAACGCCGGGCGCTGTGCACAAAACCACATTTATGAAAGCGAATCTGGTGAGTGACTCTAACAGCGCCATGTAGCATCACATGTATTATTACAGGCAGCTCAGCGTATAGCGCCAGCGCTCTAGCTTCCAGAGCTAGGTATTACCTGTCGCTACCTGTCGCTCTCCTATACATTTCAATGGACGTTCCTTTTCTTCTGTTTAAACAGGGTTTTTTTTTTCTCTCCTGGTCTGGAAAAAGTCATTTTTGAAAACTTTTTTATATATTTTCTTTTTTAATATTTTTATGCAGAATTGTCATTACAGGTCTGGCACTAAAGTATTAATGTCACAATGTTATAACAATGTCATTCCATGTTTTTTTCGCTTTGTTACAGGTGGTTATGTGTTTAAAAACAGACTTTAATCACACAGCATCTGGCGCTCTATGGTACAGCGCCCAGACCCAGAGTGCCGACGCTGTGTGAGTGTCCTTTTTTGATAAGTATGGTGTGGAGCGCCGAGAGTTGGTCGCACTGAGCTGGCGCTACCTCTCACTCACTGCAGTGCTGTCCTGGTGTTAGAACGCCCAACATGCATCACATTCATCAATGCCGACCAGGTTATTACAGCAACTAGGATGCTCTGTTACAGCGCCCAATACCCGCTTACAGTGTCTACTAGCGGTCGCTCTAAGCGCCACTATACAGACGCTCACCTGCCGATACCTGGTGTTAGTAATGAATCAGCCTCCACATACAAGAAGCACAAACCTGCTGCATGTTCTTTTGTTTTATCCTGCAGGCTATCAATGGATGGATTGACAGACCGGAGCTGCTCCTATTTAGGACCGGCAATACGGAAGAACCAGTCCCTGCGAAAACTTTCACTGGCTTATAATGAACTGGAGGGCCCGCACTTCTGCGACCTGATGGAGGCGCTGTCCGATCCTGCCTGTAAAATAGAAGAATTGTAGTAAGTAGAACAAATGCCGTCAGGACACTTGTTGGGTGTGAGCATCTCCTTTGAGAACATTGGTATTTATTGACTTTTAACATTAGTATTTATCTGCTTATTATTAATTATGACTTATGATCTCATGAAGTCTGTTTTCTTTAAAACTTGCTTTCATATAAGATGGAACCATCTGTCAACAAGTCTCCTACTGCCCTGTTGCTCTTTAGCTTTTCCCCGTAGGACTAATCTCATAGAACTTTGGGATCAGAAACAAGAGGCAACTGGGTTCTGTATTTATAGTATATGTGAGCAGGGCCCGGCTCCAGGTTTGTGGGAGCCCATGGGCAAGAGAGTCTTAGTGGGCCCCAAACTAGTGAGTCACATGATGTCACCTTTCAGTTCTGCTACCACAAATGGGTCATCTCCTGCTGCTGATCTCCCTCATGTCCTTGTCAGTAGTCACCTTGTTCTCACCACCTTCTGAGCTTCTATCAGTTGCCCCCCATTCCCTGCCACCTTCTCCAAAGTTTCTGATCATCCCCTGTTGCTGAGGCCAGCCATGAGCAGGTCTGCACACAACACCCGGCATTCGGTGGTTCAGGTCCACTGAAAAATAATACCATGGCCAAGTGTGAGCATGAGTGGGCCCCTGAAAATGAACAAAGGGGGAGTGGCAGCTGCTCAGACCATTTTATAACTAACCTAGGAGGTGCAAGTCAGCAAGGCAATTAGGTTACTAAAGACCTAAAGGAGCCGCAGCACTCAACCCTGTTAGCTTGCAGACCAACCTATAATCTGTCTCCTTTAAGTCTTTAGTAACCTAATTGCCCTGCTGACTTGCACCTCCCAGGTTAGTTATAAAATGGTCTGAGCAGCTGCCACTCCCCCTTTGTTCATTTTGAATTTGTGCACATGGGGTGTGGAGTTTAGGCTGTATTGCAAGGTCTTGACCCTTCCACCCCATGGCTTGCACATGAGGTTTAGGGCAACCTCAGGTAAGATGCTCCCTTTTTATCTCTTGCATGTTATGTCCCAAATGGGGCTCTCATAGATTAGAGTTAGGACTGCACCCCACAGAGGCACCTTGGCGCGGTGGTGCAGCTTAGCATACTTCTGCAGATGTGTGTGACCGAGCCTCTGTTTTTACCAGATTTAGAGACAGATTATAGGTTGGTCTGCAAGCTAACAGGGTTGAGTGCTGCGGCTCCTTTAAGTCTTTGGGCCCCTGAAAGTGCCAGCGGCCCCGGCAATTGCCCAGGTTTGCCCTGTGCTGGCACCAAGCCTGTATGTCAGTGAATTGCCCAAAAAGATCACCTTTACAACTGAAATGATTTAACAATAGGGAACTTCTGGCTTAAATCAGTTGACTTTGCCCCAAAAATGACATGGTCTCCATTAGGGTCTTCTCTGTTGGTCATCTACTTCTTACCTAAGACGAAGTAATTACAATTTCTCTTCTTCCTCCTCCAGCTTGAACAATGCCCACCTGACAGACAGCTCCTGCCCTGCCTTGTTATCAGGAATAAGAGGCAACCGATCATTGAAGATACTAAACTTATCTTTTAATCCATTGGCTGGTCCTCACATTGATGACCTGATGTCCGCTTTGTCCAGCCCAACATGCAATATAGAGCAATTATGGTGAGTAGGAGAACGTAAGCGTGAGGAGCAGAGGTCCATCACGCTTTTGAGCAGGGGACAGTGTGAATTTCCTGACTTGTCCTGACAAAACGAGACCATTCCATTAGTAGGTTGTTGATAATTATGAATGAGTGTTTGAGTGAGGTCTTTCATACCATTTAACAGACCATATTATTTTTTGAAGACAGCACTGTCTTCTCCTCCTATTCTATATTCTTTTATTAAAGAGGAACATCAGACCTTTTCCGATGTTCTTCTCAGTTAATCCCTCCACCCCCCCACACCGCATTTTGGATGTCAGCGTTATCTTAAACGATGGTATCCTTCACATGTTGGCATCTTAAATTTTTACACATTTAAACAGGATTTTTCCTTCACATGTAGGAACAGCACGGCCCCACACAAGGTTTAAACAATTTATTGGCACAATGTGTGGTTTGGCGCATGAATCATGATGCTCAGCTCAGTGTTTGTTACTATCCTATCCTTGTCTAGTGTGTGTTTTTTTTCTACAGTACCTACCTCTACTTTAGGCCTAAATTAGGGCTCTTTGTATTATATTAGGCATTCTCCCTGTGTATAAGTAGGCCTATCTAGGTGATACATTTTGTTCTCCATCAGGTTGGAAGGCATAAGCTTGACGAATGAACATCTCCCATCACTGGTGGCATTGAGTAACAATACGCACCTCACCCAGCTAGAGCTGAGCCATAATGATGACATCACAGACGCCGGTGTTGATGACCTCAAGGAGCTCCTACTTAAGTCACCCAGCCTCAGATTTCTCTGGTATGTATTTAAAATTGTCGGGCTTAGGCGCATGTGCCATCTATTTGTTTCCATAGCTATGACTGGCCAAAATCTTTAAGTGGAACAAAACCCATCTAAAAGATTCCAGGGCCGGACGCTTGCCTTCCCCTGGGGCATCCTGAATTGGTATACTCCGCTGTTCCAACCCCAGGGCGCGAGTAATCACTCACCTTTCCCCAGTCCAACAGCACTTGTGCAGGCGGCAGCTGAAATGACGTAATTCGGCAAGCCGGCTCTGATTGTTGTAATTGGGGAGCGAGAGCAGCCGCATCCCCTCATCCTCGGGCTGTGTCAGTGCTCCAGCCCCATCCATCCAGATAAGTCGGCGTGCGAGCGTAGGGCAGCAGGGTATGCGGCCGCTTTTTCTCCCCATTAACCCTAATCAGAGCCGAATCACATCACTTCTGCACGCAGTTTGTGTGATGGTTTCACATTGCTGGATGCAGACACTACTGTTCTCTGCCCTGTGAAAGGTGCGTGGCAGCCACATTTATAGGCCTGGGGGCAGATCAGAGGCAGAGGCTGGAACACAGGTGGTGTCACAATCAGCTTACATGTGCCGTGTTCCAGCGGTGTCCCCGCCGTCTCCTCGATCGGGCACCGGGCGGCTACTCGCTCCTCTGTGAGCGCGCGCCCCTCCTCCACTGCTGCCGCTAGCACGTTCCCTCTATGCCCTCCAGCGGCGCTGCTCTCAGCGCGGCCGCCGGAGGAGGAGTTAACGTCGAGCCCAGCGGGGGCAGGAACTCCCCCTGCAGTTAAAGGGCCAATGAGACCAAGACACTGTGAGGGCTATACGCCCCTTTTTCATGTGTGGGCCAATGAGCCCGAAGGAGACTTGTGGGCTATTCGCCCTGCTGAACCTATCAGCCAGTGAATCGTAATCGCACCAATCACGCACACCTTCCTGTTTTCCCATCCTGGTTTTACCCTATATAAGCGTCATTGTTACAATGTTCAGTGCCTGTGATAGCGCCTTGAACCTAGCTTTGACTTGTGTTATACCGTGATTGATCTTCGTTGCCGACCCCTGCCTGAACCGACCATTCTCTGATACCTGTTGCCGACCCCTGCCTGAACCGACCATCCTCTGTCTGATCCCCGTTGCCGACCACTGCCTGAACCGACCATTCTTTGTCGGATCTCCGTTGCCGACCCCTGCCTGAATCGACCACTCTCCGTCTGATCCTCGTTGCCGACCTATGCCTTGTACCGTGACCTCGAGCTGCCTCATCCCTCTGTATCACTGCTATCTCTGAACACCCGGTGCCGACCTCTAGCCTGTCTGGACTTCTGCTACTCGCTCTAACTTTTGGACTAGCTCTATACCGCTCCCAACTACTGGTTCTTCAGACCTCCAAACAGTAAGCTCCCATCCTTTGAGCCACTGAAGTCCTGGGGGCAACCGATCCCGGGCAGGCGTATTCTGCGTCCCGGCAAGCGCGGGCTCCTACAGGTGAAGCTGGCTGCAGATAATGGGGGTTGAGGGCTTACCTGGAGGGCTGAAGTTACCCGAGTGCGTCATTAGAGTACCCAGAGCGTGACAGGTGGTACCATGCTCCACAGTGGAGCACAGCATATTACCAAATCACATCATCATCATCGCCACACAGTGACAGCAGAAGTGTGTTGCCCGGCCGGCTAGAAGGGATACCACACGGAAGTCCTGCCCCCAGCACCAAGTCCTTCCCCCAACCTATGGGCCTTTTGCTGACACCAGGGGGGTAATTTGAGAGGGTGAAGGGGGTGTGCGACCGCATCTATAAGATTCTCAGGCCAATGGATTTCCACTGTGTGAAACCCCCCAGGTCGCCTATACACTTACCTTCTTTTCCTGTCCACTAGCACATGCGCAATCTGTGACCACATCCCCACTATCCCTCTAGCAGTGGTTGGCCGGCACAGGCGCGCTCCCTGTTGGGTAGCGAGGATGTGGCTTAGACGCGCTGACGTGAGCAAATCCGAGCACGCTGATTGGACGAGCGGCCGCACATGTGCCGTAGGACCGGGAAGAGGTGAGTTTGTTTTGGCGGCCTGCGGGGTTTCACACAGCGGGGCACCCCCGATCGAGGTGCCCTGGGGGCAAGAACCAAAACCCAGGATATAAATAACAAGTGAAAATACCGCGCTCCAAAATCTGAATATAACAATAACTTTCAAAATAACTTCAAATATCTTGAATATTCCAAGAATCCTAAACACTTAAAATATAAGCTCCACGTGCAAACTTAAATTTCAAAATAAAAATAACCAACTAAGCACAGAGCTAGTGAAGTCCTCTTTAACGTCCAAATGAAATTCAGTCTATAAATGGTGAAGGCAGATTCCAAGTCCGCTATAGAATTCAGTCAATCAAATTCATAACCACCAATATCAAGTGGTCTCCGTGGGTCAGACAATGTATAGTCCAATAAAACACTCACATAAAAACAAGTAAAAAATGCATATCCATTCAACTCACGCTGCTTGATCACCTCCAAGTTCACGCGGTGAAAATGCGTTCCGCCGGTTAAGATTGGTTAAGAAAAAGAGAGAACTTCTTGCTTCCTGATCCAACGGCGCATGAGCCACAGCCGTATCCCCCCCCCCACTAGGGGACTATACATTATCTGACCCACGGAGACCACTTGATATTTGTTGGGATTTAAATTTGAGATCTAATATATATGCCTACATTCAATTACCATCTGGTAAGAGCATTTGATTGGTGGTGGGATCACAGGATTTGTACCTACACGGTGGTTATGAATTTGATTGACTGAATTCTATAGCGGACTTCGAATCTGCCTTCACCATTTATAGATTGAATTTCTTTTGGACGTTAAAGAGGACTTCACTAGCTCTGTGCTTAGTTGGTTATTTTTATTTTTAGCAAAACCCAGGATAGTCAAAATCCTGGGTTTTGGTCCACTTTAAAAGTCAGAAAAAATGTTACTTTATGAGCCTTGAGAGGATCTCATTTAATGTTCGCACCAGGGCCTTGGCACATTTAGTTACGCCACTAGCTGACACTTTCCTGGGCCGATCACCTCCCTCCCCGCGGGACATCCGAGATCGGGATGTCCCACGGGGTGAAACCCCCCCAAACACCCCGAACACCTTACCTTATCTTCGGCGGCGGGCGGCCGCCGCCGCCGCCTCCCTCGCGCCCCCACCGAAGTGGACCAAGACCCAGGATAGTCAAAATCCTGGGTGTTGGTCCACTTTAAGAAGTGTGCAGGGAAGCCACCGAAATCTTTTACAATTCACTTGCTAAGATAAAAACTCCACAGAAACTCACCTGCTCCCATGCTTTTCCGTGTCTGGCCATGTCCATCATCCAGCGCCGCTCTGCAGCCGGGTGGAGGACACAGATCCTCTGCTCAGCCGCCAGACCTCCCCACCGCAGGGTGGGGCTTTTTATACCCAGAGGATTTTGCTGGCTTACTGTGAGTGACCTGGGGGGGGGGGGGTTGTGGTTTGGCTTATTATCAGTTTTCAACCAAATAGCTTGTAGAGTACTCTAACCATAACATATAGTATATTTCTATGTCCTCAAAGCTTCTGTTTTCTTCTTCCAGCATCTTCCTTTTTCATGCTCTTTCTGATGAAACCAGAAAAGTCTTTTCTGAGTTAAAAGCTCAGAAACCGGGCCTGGATGTTTGGTGTTGATTCAGAATCAGTCATTTACCATCAACATCGAGAAGCCACCAAAGTTTCTAGAACTTCCAACCTTCACAGATCCTACGAAGATGGCCAATCTGATTGGCTGAACTTCTAACCCAAGACAAGAACAGTCTATTGGTGAATTCGGGCTGATTTAGACTCGGAGAATCCACTGAAGGTTCTGAGACTTCCAACCCGCACAAATCCTATGAAGATGACCAATCTGATGAAACGCATAAAACCAAGCTTTGGGGAAGAGACAAGAACAGTCTATTGGAGAATTCAGGCTTCTGTTTCCTTCTTCCAGAATCTTCCTTTATCGTGCTCTTTCTAATGAAACCAGAAAAAAAATTTCCAAGTTAAAAGCTCAAAAACTGGGCCTAGATGTTTGGTGTTTACCATCAACATGGAGAAGCCACCGATGGTTCTGAGACTTCCAACCTTCACGGATACTACGAAGATGACCAGTCTGATGGAACTCATAAAACCAAGCTTAGGGGAGAGACAAGAACAGTCTATTGGAAAGTTTGGGCTTCTGTTTCCTTCTTCCAGCATCTTCCTTCATCGTGCTCTTTCTAATGAAACCAGAAAAGTATTTTCCAAGTTAAAAACTCAGAAACCGGGCCTGGATGTTTGGCATTGATTCAGAACTGGTCATTTACCATCAATATGGAGAAACCACCAAAGGTTCTGAGACTTCCAACCTTCACAGATCCTACAAAGATGTCCAGTCTGATGGTACTGAGCTTTGGGGAAGAGACAAGAACAGTCTATTGGAGAGTTCGGGATTTAAATAATTACTTCCACCTTGCATTTGCTTCAACACTCCATCATGCAGAAGAGCATTATAAGAGCTGGAAGCCCTCGCTGGCCCTGGAGAATTTATGTTGAACATTTACTAATGATTACATTCAGATCAAATTTCCATTCATTGGGAATTTGATTTGATTTGGTTCAATCAGAATATTGTAAAAATGCAGGGGCACATTTATCCAGTTGCTTTTTTGTAGAAAAAAAATCTTTTTAAGTGGACCAAAACCCAGAATTTTGGCCCTTGCCCCGGGGGACCCTGACGCAGGATGTGAAAGCCCTCAGGTCGCCAACTCTAACTCACCTTTCCCGGGTCCTATGGCACATGCGTGCCCTCCGGTCTAATCAGCACGCTCGACTGCTCTGACCTAAGCTCGTTTAGGCTCGTCTAAGGAGCCGAGGCTTGCCGGGCACATGGGAGTAGCATCATCTCTGCTACCCTATAACAGGGAGTGTGCCATGGCTGGCCATTCACAAACGCCTGCTAAAGGGATAGCGGGGATGTGGGCGCTGCACACACATGCACCATTCTACCGGGAGAGAAGGTAAGTTTACCAGGCGACCTGGGGGGTTTCACACAGTGGGGCATCCTAATTCTGGATGCCCCAGGGGGAAGAAATCTAGCGATGGCTGTGGGTTTTGGTCCACTTTAATACCAGTAATTTGTCTGTAAGAGAACGTCAGAGGCCACCATTAGCCAACTAATTTGACAGCGCAATAAAAAAAAAAACAAAATATAATACTAAACTTCTGAATTCATGCTCGGCAAAGTTTTTTACACTAACCCTCATCTCCAAGGCCTATCTCCCTGAGAATAACCAAACCCCACCTACCTGGTGAGTTCTCCCTGCATCTATTTTAAAGGGAAAAGACCAGAAGGGGTTAATACTTACCTTATGGTCCAGGCTCTCATCCACCCTAATAGTTTCCCTTTTGTTCCAGGATCCCTCTGCTCTATATACCATCCCCAGCCCTGAAGAAGGCCCTGGAACGTCCACAATGAGGGGCATCCTTCAGCATCTTTCTGATTCCCTACTACCTCCTCACACCTTGTCCTCATTCACAGCAGTGACTCTGCAGCCTCGCACTACCATAACACACTAAACTCTGCGCTAGACTTTGTAGCTCCCTCAACTTCACCTCCTCACTGCAAAAACTGACAACACTTGCCAGACTAAAACAGCACTCTCGGGTCACTGAACAGTGGTGGCAGAAGAACAAAACCAGTGGCAGCTTCTTAATATAACAAGCCCTGCCGTTTCATCTGCTTAACAAGAATATTTAATGGAACCCCAAACAACTTTTTTTACAGGTTTAACCCTGTACTCTACCCACAGACTCCTCCTCCCCCCTCCCAAATAAAGAAACATTTGCCTCACCTCTAATCAACTCAAAACTCCCCCCCCCCAACTCTCCTACCAACTACTCCCCTATCCCGTTTCCCCCTGCTGTCTAATCAATTACTTTCCTCCCTTATCTCCAAGGCCAATCTCCCAGAGGATACCAAACCCCACCTGTCTGGTGAGTACTACCTACATCTATCTTAAAAGGAGAAGACCAGAAGAGGTTAATACTTACCCTAATAGTTTCCCTTTAATTGCCTCTTTCCAGGACCCCTCTGCTCTATATACCACCCCCAGCTCTGAAGAGAGCCACAGAATGTCCGCAATCAGGCATTCTTCAGGGTCTTTCTGATTCCCTACTACCTATTCACACCTTTTCCTCATTCACAGCAGTGACTCTGCAGCCTCGCACTACCATAACACACTAACCTCTGCCCTGGACTTTGTAGCTCCCTCACCTACACCTCCTCACTGTAAAAACTGACAACAGGGACATTGCCAGACTGGAACAGCACTCTCGGGTCACTGAACAGCAGTGACGGAAGTCCAAAACCAGTGGCATCTGCCTAATATAATGAAGAACTGCCTTTTCATCTGCTTAACAAGAATAGTTCATGCCCCTGGAACCTCAAACAACCTTTCTTTACAGATTTAACTCTGTACTCTGCACACAGACTCCTCCCACCTCCCGAATAAAGAGAAAAAGGGCTCATTCTTTGATGGAGTTAGCACCTCTAATCAACTCAAAACTCTCTTCAACATTTCTCTTCAACCTTTCCCTCTCAACAGGCACCATCTTTTACTATTAACATGTAGTCATAATCCAACAGAGAAGGTTCAGTTAACAGTAAATAACGAACAAGGAACAGTTAAGGTAAATTCAAAGGAAAACAGACCACCAACAGAAATTAACGGAAAGTGCCTCTTAGACTGGAACAGGTCAGCCCCTTACCCGAACAGGTCTTCTGGTGTCACCAATTCTGTGATGTCACAGGCCTCTTACCGGAACAGGTTGGAATATCTTACCGGGAACAGGTCTTGTACCAGAACAGGTCTTGTGATGTGACCAGCCTCTTACCCAAATTGGTTGACCTCTTACCTGAACAGATCTTTTGATGTCACTGCTCCTGTGATGTCACTGATTCTATGATGTCACGGGCCTCTTAGCAGAACAGGCTGGCCTCCTACTGGAACAGGACAGCCTTTTTCTGGAACAGGTTGTAAACTTGTAATATCTTGCCGGGAACAGGTCTTGTACCAGAACAGCTCTTGATGATGTCACCAGCCTCTGAAACAGGTCGGCCTCTAAACAGAACAGGTTCAGTGATGCCACTGGTCCTGTGATGTCACAGGCCTGTTATTTCATTGGCCTCTTACAGGAACAGGCCGGCCTTTTACCAGAACAGGTCTTTTACCGGAACAGGTTTGAACCTCATGGAACAGGCTGGCCTCTTAACGGAAAGGTCGACCTTTTAACGGAACAGGTTTTTACCTGAACAGGTCTTTGTAATGGCACTGGTCCTGTGATGTCACCGATTCTGTGAAGTCTCTGGTCCTGTGATATCGCCGGCCTGTCCTGTCACGGGCCTTTTACCGGAACAGGTTGGCCTCTTAGCCCGAACAGGTCAGCCTCTAAACAGAATAGGACCTGTGATGTCACAGATCCTGTGATTTCACTGGCCTCTTACCGGAACAGGTCAGCCTCCTACCGGAACAGATCTTTTACCAGAACAGGTTTGAACCTCATGAAACAGGCTGGCCTCTTAACGGAACAGGTTTTTAACAGCACAGGTCTTTGTGATGTCACTGGTCCTGTGATGTCACCGGCCTGTGATGTCACCGGCCTCTAACCAGAACAGGTTGGCCTCTTACCAGAACAGGTCCACTTCTTACCGGAGCAGGTCTTTGTGATGTCACTGGTCCTGTCATGTCACCGATCTTGTGATGTCACCGGCCTCTTACCGGAAAAGATCAACATCTTACTGAAACAGGTCGACCTCTTACGGGAACAGATCAGTCTCTTACCGGAACAGGTCAAAATATCGGGAACAGCTCTTGTACCAGAAAAAGTCTTTTGGTGTCACCAGCATTTAGTGGAACAGGTCATCCTCTTACCATAAAATGTCTTACCGAAACAGGTCATAATATATACCGGAAAGGGTCTTGTACCATAACAGGTCTTGTGATTCCACCAGTCCTGTGATGTCACTAGAACAGGTCGGCGTCCTACCGTAACTCGACTTGTATGAGAACAAGCCTTGTGATGTCACCGGCCTCTTAACAGAACAGGTCTTATACCAAATAGATCCTGTGTGTCACTGATCCTATGATGCCACCCATCCTGTGGTGTCACCGGCCTTCTGCCGCAACATGCCGTGATCTTATGGGGGTGTGGTCTTTAATCATAATTAAAGTCAGATAATACATTTAAAAACTGCTTTAATATGATTTTTTTTTAGGTACAGGGTATTGAGAAAGTCAAGTAGACGAAACATGTTTACCCAGTAAAGCATCACCTAACAAGATATAAGAGTGTGAAGAGAAATAAAGGGATAATTCACCATGTATTGGTGAATTATCCCTTTATGTGAATTTTTTGAGCTGAGCTTATGTAAAATGAAGATCTTTTTAATCATGTCCAATAAATCATAGATGTTTTAATTCAAGAAAATACTTGTGATGTGGTCAAGTAAATGGGATATGTGACAGGGGTTTCCTGCCTAAGAACCCCAACTTTGCCTTGTGTTCAGATTAAAAGAAAAGAGATAGAGATAGAGAAAGAAAAGAAACGCAAGAGGGAAGTAAAAAGTGAAAAAGAATAAGGGAGTGTAAACAATCAGCAGTGACCACAACGGATTTGAACGGCAAAACGGCTTTTATTCAGAAAAGTTCAGTATATGGTCCAAAGGTTGCAGCATAAATGCAGAAAGCAAAAAGGGTTACTTCACCAACCAAATAGTCCTGGGCTGGGTACTCCAGCAAGCTAATCAATTCCAGGCCACTTTACAGGGCGTATCAGCCCTCTGCTCAATGTCCAGTGCTATCCTTCACCACGGTGCAGCTCAGCCTGGGCTCACTCCAACAGGCTGGTCATAGACAAAGGAAAGGCCGTGTGCTCTCTTCTTATACAGGCTTCTCCTGTAATCAGTGTGCACACTTGTGGAGGCCTTAGAACATGTAACAACCCGTTATGGAATTGGGGAAGTGACCTGGGTCCTGAAAACCCGGCCCGGATTGTGCTTTATACAACCAAGCAGGGAAGGAATAGACATTTTGATACAATTTACCACAATATATATATATATATATATATATATATATATATATATACATACCTCCCAACTTCTGAAAATATGAAAGCGGGACAAGCCACGCCCCCAACCACACCCCCTGCCATGCCCCGACCACACCCCGTCACGCCCTCCAGCTCCGATCCTTCAGCAATGTCGGCTGCCTTCACCCCTGCATGCCAGCCTGCGTAAGTTTTTTTTTTTTTTTTTATCCCCAACCCAGACAGCCGCCCGCTGCGCGCTCCCTCCCCCGCACACTCACCCGCACGCCAGGAAGTTAGTAGTGTTCACAAGGTGCCGGCGTCGTTGCAGCCCTAGGCACACCGCCACATAGGGCTGCATAGGGCATCCCGGGACATTTGTTAACGCGGGATTTTGTGCAATAATCGGGACAGTTGGGAGGCATGGATAAGGTAAAAATAAAAAAGCTTCAGAGCTCCCACCAGCCGTCGGAGACTTTTGTTTAATCATCTCTGATTGACCTCTACCTGCCCCCCCCCCCCCTGACTGTCAGTTGCCCCAGACTGCCCAGGAGAGGGGGCTTGCTGAGTAAGGCTGTTCTCACGTCCCCCTCCCCCCCATCAGAGTCCTGGAGGTGTCAGACTGGCAGGACACAACAGTAAAGGAGAGAGAAGGCAAGTCCCACCCGTGATGAATTAGTTGTGGCCAGTCGGCCTCATTCTCTTCTATTCTGTGTTTCCTTTCCATTCTCTGTCTTTTTCTCCCTCTCTCACTTTATCACTGTCCTTTTTTTTTTTCTCCCTTCCTTCCCCATCTCTCTCTCTCCTTCTCCCTGCTTTAATGTTTTGTCCTCTCTTGCTTCTTTTATTTGTCCCTTCCTTCCCTTTTTCTCTTCCTCTAGCTTTCTCCCTGTGTCCTTCTCTTTTTCTATTTTTTTTTCTCCCTTCTCCCCTGCCTCTCTTTCTCTCTCTCTCTCTCTCACCACCACACTTTATTCTATCTCTTTCTCAACTTTCCTTCTCTCTTTTGTTCTCCTTCCTTTCATCCTTCCCTCACCCCCATCCTTTCTGCATTTCCTCTCTTTTTTCTTCTACCACTCCTTCCTTTCATCCTCTCTTTTTCTCACCTTTTCTTTCTTCCTTAAATTCTTCTCCTTTTCTTTTTTTTTTTCTCCCTTCTCCTCTGCCTCTCTTTCTCTCTCTCTCCACCACACTTTATTCTATCTCTTTCTCAACTTTCCTTCTCTCTCTTGTTCTCCTTCCTTTCATCCTTCCCTCTCTCCCATCCATTCTGCATTTCCTCTCTTTTTTCTTCTCCCACTCCTTCCTTTCATCCTCTCTTTTTCTCACCTTTTCTTTCTTCCTTAAATTCTTCCCGTTCTGCCTTTCACTCTCTTTATCCCTCCCTCCCATACTTCCTTCCTTTTGCTCTTTCACTCCCCCTTCCTCCTTCTTATTCTGTGTCCTTGCTCTTCTCTCTCTCCCTTTCTTCAGTTCTCACTTCCTTCTCTCCCTCCTTCCCTTCCCTCCCTGTTTCTCTTACTCCATTCCTCCTCTCCTCTTTCCATCCCGTCTTCTTCCCGTCTCTTTACTCTCTCTTTTTTATTTATTTATTTCTCCCTCCCCCTCCGTTTTTCCTTTCTTCTTCCCTTTCTCTTTTCTTTCACTCACTTTCATTACCTCCCCCACTTCTGTTTTCCCTCTCTTCTTTGCTTCACTCACTTCCTTCTTTTTATTTTCCCTTCTCTCTATTTCTCACTTTTTTTTCTCTCCTTTTATTTCTTTACTCTTCTTCCCAACCTCCTAACTTTCTCCTTTTTTTTCTCTTACTTTCTTTTTTTCTGTTCCCCACCCTATGTTTCCTCTCTTTTTTTTCTTCCTCCATTTTCTCCTTGCACCGGCCGGAGCCCCGCCCCCAGCCCCGCCCCCAGTCAGACCCCCCCCCCAGTGCCGCGGTAAAATCCTGAACCGGTCCACGGTGAAAAAAAAGTTGGGGACCACTGGTCTACAGGATTCCATTTGCTGCCATCTGGTGAGTCAGAATATATACAGTGTTTAATCTCTTTATTTCTTTGTTTATGTAATTATTGTTAATGTTGCCTACTGGCTCTCACTGCCCGCAGGAAGCGATGTCCGATACGCGAGGCGCTCCTCAGAACGCCATGGCTCCCCAGCTCGGAGCTTGCGCTGTCTGCGTGTGCGCCATCTGTCCCGTGTACTGGGGCCGCGACGGCTGCCACTGCGTCATCAGTTGCCGGGCAGATATCCCCAGCACTCCCCGTCCCTCTGACAGGCGGGGAAACCGCCGCTCGCTGACATTGCGACGGCTGGCGGTGACGGGGCTCCTCAGCTTTTGGAGCCCTGACGGGTACAAGTAAGTAGTCGTGGTACTGCGTTTATTATTTTTCTAATGTTCCAATATGGTTATCTATAGGCTTATATAAGGCTGGCAGAACACCCGCTGACATCACTATGACATCATTATTATTTAAATGGGGGCTTCATCATAGCACTGTTTGGCAGTCCACCCTGAGGAAGGGGGCTTGTATGACCCTCGAAACGTCAGCAACTTTTGGATGACTATTTGCCATCGTATGGACTTTGACCTTTACTGTACATGTTCTTTAATGGAATATTTTTATAATTCTATGCATCAGTAGCTGGAGTGCTGGTCTTCTTTCCTATATATATATATATATATATATATATATATATTATACTATATATTTCCTTTCCTATAACTTACCATGTTTCGTTCCGTATGGCTTTATATTGATCTAAGTTATTAAAAGAACTCTAGAAAGAAGAAGCACACACACCAATGAAAAAATAACTTGTTTAATCAGCAGTATTGCTGTATGGGTAAAATAAATCAATGAGGATCATAGAGACTAGAAAACATGTTCCCACAAAGGATCGATTGATTGTGCGGATGGTGGGGAATCGGATGTCTGGCCCAGTTAGGAGACCTAAACGCTCTTAAGGGTAATAGGCCCACTGCAGTTTTGGAATGATCATATGAAATCGGGGAGGCCGATTCATTAACAGCGGCAGGTAGCGTCAGTTGAGCGACTGTAGCGGCATTTTCAGAGCGCCCGCTAGTAGTCGCTGTGCTTGGCAGTTGTTCGGTAGTTGATAGCGACTCAGTCGGTTTGCCGTAATGTTGAATATTGGGTGAGGAGTCGCTATTTGACAGGTTCTGCGCTGTATGGGAGAGCATGATAGCGACTGGCCCTAGCGACTGGCCCTAGATATTCATTAAAAAATCACGCTCAAAAAATTCTTGCGCTGTAAAATGCATGTTTAAACCCCAGAGCGCTGGCGGCGATGTGTTAAAAGTAGTTTTTTAACCCCCAAACCACCATATTTTTGGAAACCAAAAAAAACAAGTTTTTTAAATAATTTAGTAATATGAATACATTAATATCAGACCTGTAATATCAATTCTGTACAATTTTTTTTTTTTTTTAAATGGCAGAAGTGGTCACAGAATTTTTCACATTTAAAAAAAAAAAAAAATTAATAACAATTAATTATTAATATTTAAAGATTGTTCCATTGAAATGCATTGGAGCGCGCCAGGTAGCGAGAGGCTGGAATAATGATGAATGAGTCGCTATATGGCGCTATCTCAGTCGCTAAGCAGGATTGGCTTGATAAATGTGTGATTGTGGTGGGGAGCCGGTGTTCTCGTGGCGGGGCCCGTCATTACCGGCCGCTCACCAGTCGCTACCTGTCGCTATTCCTTCATAAATAAGGGCCTATGTATCTAGGAAGCCTAGCTCTACCCAATACAATGCTAAGGGTTAGAACCAATATAGTTCAGCCCTTAGTTTAAAAAAAGGATGCAAATACATAGGCTCATACTCAATGGCAGGGCTTCCATCTGGAATTTTCAGGCCCCATACAGCAATAATGGCCCCCCTCGTAACCAATGTGTGATGGTTTGGCCCCTAAATTGAACTGGGCCTCTGGCCCCAAAGCAGGGCTTAGCTCAAAATCCCAACCATATAGAAAACAAAAACTCTTGCATCCCAGCCATCATGTTATATGTTATGGGGGGGGGGGGGCAGACACAATATAGGCCCCACTATAATCTATATGTGATGGTTGGGGCCTTAGTTTAAACTGAGCCTGGCCCCAAGGCAGCCATGCTTACCTTATTCAGGAAATAAAGGAAACTAAAAATACAATTCTGTGAAATACTCACCTGTAGAATTGGTATTATAAGTATACAGTACGTCCTGCTCCAGATAGATTACTTACACTTCGGTTATCCTCCACCAGATGGCGCTGCACTGCAGAGACATGCAAAACAGGCTCCTCCCGGCCCCTCAAATTCCCGGGGACCTCCCACAAATCCACAGCATTGAAAAGCAGTGAACAAGAAACTGGGAGAATTTAACCACCCAAAAACTGGTAACTATAACAATAATAACAATCACCATACAGGGGATCCAGAATATGCAACAACAGGGTGGGGTGGAGCAGGACGTACTCTATACTTATAATACCAATTCTACAGGTGAGTATTTCACAGAATTGTATTATTCTTAGTATACAGTACGTCCTGCTCCAGATAGATTACTTACACTTGGGACATCCAATAGCAGTGTCCATAAAGTAGGGCGGGATCCCCAACAAAAAAGGTAACAGCAGACAGTTTAAACCACTGCCGCCTGCAAAACCTTGCGGCCAAAAACAGCATCAGCTGAGGCCCTAACATCAACCTTGTAAAACTTTGAAAAGGTATGAACAGAAGACCAAGTAGCGGCCTTGCAAACTTGTTCAACAGAAGCCTGGTGCTGAAAAGCCCAAGAGGCACCAATAGCACGAGTAGAATGAGCAGTAAGGCGGAAGGGAGGATTCTTCCCCTTAGCAGAATAGGCCTGAATCACAGCCTGATGGATCCATTTGCTGATAGTAGACTTGGCAGGAGCCAAACCCTTCCTAGGACCAGAAGGGACCACAAAAAGAGCATCAGTCTTCCTGAAGGACGCAGTGACTACTAGGTAATACTTCAGACACCTGACCACATCCAAGGAATGCAAAACCCTCTCCTTAGCATTGCTAGGATTAGGACACAATGAAGGAAGAACAATATCCTGATTCAAATGAAAGGCAGACACCACCTTAGGCAGGAAATCCGGCTTAAAGTGCAACACCACCTTATCCTGGTGTCTCTCAAAGTATGGAGGCGGGATAGACAGAGCCGCCAACTCAGACACACGCCTGACCGAAGTAATAGCCACCAGAAAGACAACCTTGAGGGTAAGCACAGCCAGAGCAGCATCCTGAATAGGTTCAAAGGGAGCACCCTGCAAGGCAGACAAGACCAAGTTCAAATCCCAAACAGGGACCATAGGTTTTCGTGGGGGACGCACATGAGTAAACTCCTGAAAGAAAGTCTTGACCAAAGAATGTTGAGCAAAAGACTTCTGAAAGAAGACAGACAGGGCAGAAACCTGACCCTTCAAAGTACTGAGTTGGAGACCCGACTCCAACCCATGCTGTAGAAACTCCAGATCCCTGGGAACTGAGAACACCCGAAAGGGAAGAGACCTAGACTCACACCAGTCAATGTAAGCACGCCAAACCCTATAATAGATGGAAGATGGAAGTCACCATGGTCTCAACCACCGAGGCAGACAAGCCTTTCTCCATCAAGATGGAGGTTTCAGCAGCCAGGCCGTCAAAGCCAGAGTTTGTAAATTGGGATGGCGTAAGGGACCCCGAGTGAGCAGATCTGGCACTCCTGGCAGAACGTACTGATCTACTGCCATCTGCACCACGTCTGCGAACCACACTCTTCTTGGCCACCTTGGGGCCACCAGAATCACTGGCACCCCTTCCAGAGCAATCTTGCACAGGACCCTTCCCAGCAGGGGGAATGGAGGAAAGACATACAGGAGCCAAAATTCCTGCCATGACATGGCACACAGATCCCGTCCAAGAACGTTGGATCCTTGTCCCATACCGACAGAAGGTGAAGTTGTAGAGGCCTCAAATGTAACTGAGCAAAGGGCACCGCCTCGAAGCACACCACCATCAGGCCCACCAACTGCATTCCCTGCCTGAGGGAGGGCTGGGGGCACAATAGCAGGAACCTCACCTGCGCAGTTAGAGCTTCCACCTTCTGTTGAGGAAGGAATATCCTTGACTGAATCGTATCCAGAATCATTCCCAGGAACCGAGGAGGGGGACAGAGAGGACTTGGGGTGATTGATCACCCAGCCGAAGGACTCCAGGGTGGACACCACCAGCTGAGTGTCCAACTCTGCCTGCTGCAGAGACCGAGAGGTGATGAGTATGTCGTCCAGGTAGGGCAGCACGCGTATGCCCCTTGACCTCACCAGAGACATCGCCCCTGCCAGCACCTTGGTGAACACTCTGGGAGCTGAGGTGAGGCCAAATGGCAGGGCCACAAATTGGTAATGTTGATCTTCCAACGAGAATCTGAGAAACCTTTGGTATCCTGGGAACACAGGGATGTGAAGGAAAGCATCTTTGATGTCCACCGACGTCATGAGATCCCCTGGGCGCAGGGAGCCAATGGCCGAGCGCAGAGTTTCCATGCGAAAGCGCCTGTTTCTGACAAATTTGTTGAGGATCTTTAAATCCAGAATGGGCCTGACTGACCCATCTTTTTTGGGGACTGTGAAACGGTTGGAATAGAACCCCTTGCCCCTTTCTCTTAAGGGGACCCCCAGATCCAGAAGTCCTTGCACGGCCTGCATCAAGACCTGAGCTGAGACAGGGTCCTGGGGAATCCGGGACCTGACGAATCTTGAGGGGGGCCGCACAGCAAACTCTATCTTGTAACCAGAGGACACTACCTCCTGAATCCACCGGTCTGAGACGTAATGCCTCCAGACGTGCGCAAAGTGCTGTAGCCATCCCCCCACCCTGATGGGCGAGGGCGCCCCCATCATGCCTGAGGGGGCTTGGGAGAGGGTTTTGGCTTAGACCCCCAGGAGGAGCCAGGACGTCGTCCTCTGCTCCTGTGCCAGGAATCAGCACAAGCCCCCGCGAAGGACACCCCTTTTCCCTGCTTAGCACCGCGATAGGGGAGTGAAGGGGGGCCCTGGCCTCGAAAGGGCCGAGACTGCCGCCTGCGCTGGGGTAACTTACCTCCCTTAGCAAAAAGGTCTAGGCGGTCCCCAAGCAGGCGTAGCCCCTTAAATGGAAGCCCAGTAAGAGCCTTCTTTGCAGCATTGTCAGCAGCCCACTGGCGCAGCCAAACCGCGCAGCGTATAGCTACCACCAAGGCAGAAGATCTGGCACACATCCTAATGGCATCATCCAAGGCAGATAGGATAAAGTTTACAAACACATCACAGTTAGACAGTGCATTAAACGTATCAGGTGGCACTTCATCAGAACCTTCAAGTACACTTCTGATCAGGGCCCTGGGCGCCACAGACGTAATGGCCGAGGAGCAAACCGGGCGCAGCGCCGCCCCCACAAATGCAAAGGCATGACACGCCAATTGGTCAATGCGCCGGTCCGCAGCATCCCGCAGCATAGTAGTGTCAGGGGAGTGCATAATAGAGGTGTTAGACAGCCCTAGAATAGGAGCATCAACCTCAGGGGGCGATGACCAGCACTTGACCATATCAGCAGGAAAGGGATACTTTCTGTCCCAACTCTTAGGTATCCCGGGAAGTCTACTGGGACGTTCCCACTCCTTAAGCACGAGGTTATTGAAATGGGTTTGCTCAGGAAATTCCAAATGAGCTTTAGCAGTATGAAATAGCTCACCCCTTTGCCTGGGAGCCGCAACAGGGGGAGAGATGGACAAAACCTCAAATATCTGGACCAGCAGTCTGTCAGTATCATCCGGGGTCAAGGGGTCAGAGCCAGAATCGTCATGACCCCTGAGTTTCTCGTCAGATGACCCTGAGTCATAGAACAGCTCCCCTGAGTCCGATGGGGTGTAGCCATACAGATGCAACAACTTAGCAGATTCCATAGGAGACGGAGTGGCATCAAGAGTTAAGTGACGCTTTTTAGCGGTGGTCTTACGCGCTAAGGTATTAGCAATCAATTTTTCAACACTGGCCAGTCTAGCAGACACATCAGGTTGAGAATCCCCACTTGTATGTAATTCAATGGGGGTGAGACTCAAGCTTGGGGGAGTAGGTGAAGTGAGGCCCAGTGTGTGTGGGTGAGCATGTATCAGCGCGGCGGTTACCCCATATACTAGTCCCAACACACATGCTAACAGGCGGTATGCAAGAATCACGATACATGCTCACCCACACCCCCCCCCCCCTTCTTTTCCTCCCGAGGGCTACGTGGAGAATGAGGGAGGATGGCGGCCCTTTGTACAGGGCCCACCGCTACCGGGGCATGGGATAATAATGCGGGAGGGGCATCCCATAAATGCTCACCATCAGCCTATACCGCCTACCCTTTGGTGGGGGACTGCGGTGGAGCATGGCTCCGTTAAGCACGCATGGTGCTGCCTACCTTCACCCGACCAGCGCAGCCCAGGCTGGGAGGCACATCACAGGAAGGACGGGTGGGAATAGTCCAACAGGGCCGCAGGCTAATAGCCCCGCTCACCTGCGACAGAGTGATAATTTCATGTCTTCGCAATCAGCACTGCAGAGAAATCTGGGGATTTGTGGGAGTTCCCCGGGTATTTGAGGGGCCGGGAGGAGCCTGTTTTGCATGTCTCTGCAGTGCAGCGCCATCTGGCGGAAGATAACCCAAGTGTAAGTAATCTATCTGGAGCAGGACGTACTGTATACTAAGAATAATCAGATTAAGGTCCCAGTCATCACCTTATAGGTTATGAGGGGCCCAGACACAATATGAGCTTGCCCCCTCTCTAACCTATGTGTGATGGCTTGGCTCTTAGTTTGAATTGGGCCCCAAGGGGGGAAGGTGGGGGGCAAATGCCCTCGTTTATCATGAACTCCAGCGTTAATTGTGTGGCAGCCATGCAGGTCTCCGGTCAGGGATGCGGCTGCCAGCTCGCCGGCCTCCGGCATGTTTATGAGCAATGAAAGTGTCAGCTGCAAATTCTTTTTAGGGATTAAAGCCTTTTTGTTTTCTGTTCGAAAAAATTAAAAAAGTTGTCAAAAATTAAGGTGCAAACAACAAAAATGTGGATATTGGGCCCCAAAGCAAAAACAATTAAAAAAAATAGAATTAAAGCATTAATATGCAAAACAAACAGGGGAGGGAGGGTTAAAGAGGACATCTGGGACAAAACACTGGGCAAAAAAGCGTTAAGGGTTAACTCGAATCAGAATATCCCCCCCCCCCCCACAAAAAACGCCCCCCAGGCTTGTTTCATTCCAAAAACACATGCCGGCAGCATCCGGCATGTTTATGAACAATGAAAGTGTCAGACACAAGTTCTTTTTAGGGGTTGAACACTTTTTTGTTTTAAAAATAAAAAATTTTCAAAATTCACAATTAAGGTGCAAACAACAAAAATGTCAATATTGGGCCCCAAAGTTTAGCAAAAACAAAAATAAAAAAGAGAATTAAATTATTAAGCATTAATATGCAATACAAACGGGGGGGGGGGTTAAAGAGGACATCTGGGAGAAAACACTGGGCAAAAAATCGTTAAGGGTTAACTAGAATCAGAATATCTCCCCAGAAAAAATACCCCCCAAAAATGGAGAAAACAGGTTCCCCAGAGTATACACTCAGAAATGACGAATAGAGCATTGCAGAAAACACAGAGGCTGCATAAATCAAATTGCTATGGAGAAACAGTAAAGAAAAGGTGAGAAACATGGTGGACTATCGGGACCAGGGGCTTAGCCGATCAAATGCGAATGGGACGGGGCCATTTGTGCTTCAAAACAGCTGAATACTTGAGGAAGTTGCAAATTGTGCTTCTCCTGTACACTTGCCATTTGGTGCAAAACATTTGTTTTTGCGCACCAACCATGAACAAAAAGAAACAAAAATGTGGAAAAAGAGAGCGCAGCTGAGCCAGATAAGAGTTTTCTCTATGAAGGGAAGTCTGAATGGTGTCTTCTGGCACCCCCCTTGCAGAGAGATTAGGATGGTGTCCTGTGGGACCACACAGTTTGCACGCCCCAAAGGCCGGCCATGCTTGCCCTCTGTAACCTCATTAGGAATATCAAGCATCACTTGGTCGTGAAGATCATTTAACTGAAAATCTGTGGGTGTCATTGGCAGTACACAGTGCTGACCAGCACAAAATATGGAGTTCCTAAGCCTTTTTGTGTTGGGGAAATCAATGGCTCACCTTCCTGTCTGTTGGGAGCCCACATAAGTTAATCTAAAGGAAAGGTCAGAAAGGTGTCACTGGTGCAAGCATCAGATATTTACTGCTGGCTAACACTTTTCTAATGCGGTAACAGCCACAGATTATCTGTTAAATAGACTTCCTGCCGGTGGCAAATCAACATGGTGTTTAGTGGCCCTTAACCCTTCCCCCAATCAAAAATCTAGGCTGCCTCTCACTACTCACACTGTCTCCTGATCTCTGGCTACATCTGATTAACCACTCTGTCGCCTGATCTCTGGCTACATCTGACTACCAACTCTGTCTCCTGATCTTTGGCTACGACTGACTGCCCACACTGTCGCCTGATCTCTGGCTACATCTGACTACCAACTCTGTCTCCTGATCTTTGGCTACGACTGACTACCCACTCTGTCTCCTGTTCTTTGGCTATGTCTGGCTACCAACTCTGTCTCCTGATCTTTGGCTACGTCTGGCTACCAACTCTGTCTCCTGATCTTTGGCTACGACTGACTACCAACTCTGTCTCCTGATCTTTGGCTACGTCTGGCTACCAACTCTGTCTCCTGATCTTTGGCTACGACTGACTACCCACTCTGTCTCCTGATCTTTGGCCACGTCTGGCTACCAACTCTGTCTCCTGATCTTTGGCTATGTCTGGCTACCAACTCTGTCTCCTGATCTTTGGCTACGTCTGGCTACCAACTCTGTCTCCTGATCTTTGGCTACGACTGACTACCCACTCTGTCTCCTGATCTTTGGCCCACGTCTGGCTACCAACTCTGTCTCCTGATCTTTGGCTACGTCTGGCTACCAACTCTGTCTCCTGATCTTTGGCTACGACTGACTACCAACTCTGTCTCCTGATCTTTGGCTACGACTGACTACCAACTCTGTCTCCTGCTCTTTGGCTACATCTGACTACCCACTCTGTCTCCTGGTCTTTGGCTACGTCTGAGTACTCACTCTGGCTCCTTATCTTTGGCTATGTCTGACTACCCACTCTGTCTCCTAAACTTTGGCTATGTCTGACCACCCACTTGGTATCCTGATCTTTAGCTACATTTTACTACCCACTCTGTCTCCTGATCATTGGCTACGTCTGACTACCCACTCTTTACCTTTGGCTATGTTTGACTACCCACTCGGTCTCCTGATCTTTGGCTATGTCTGACTACCCACTCTGTCTCCTGATCATTGGCTGCGTCTGACTACCCACTCTTTATCTTTGGCTATGTTTGACTACCCACTCGGTCTCCTGATCTTTGGCTACGTCTGACTACCCACTCTGCCTCCTGATCTTTGACTATGTCTGACTACACACCCTGTCTCCTGATCTTTGGCTACGTCTGACTACTCACTCTGTCTCCTGGTCTTTGGCTACGTCTGATTACACACCCTGTCTCCTGATCTTTGACTAGGTCTGACTACACACCCTGTCTCCTGATCTTTGGCTACATCTGACAACCCGCTTGGTCTCCTGACCCCTGGTCATTCAGACCAATGTCTGAATATTGGCTTCCCTGCTTCAGGCCGCGCTCGGTTATGGTTATGGGACCTTGGTTGTGCCTGTAGTCATGCTTTTCTCTCTTGTGACCACCATGTCCATCAGTAGGCACCACAATCTGGAGCCAATGAATGGTGGTAGATGTTCCAGTGCTCACCTGATCACATCTGTCACCAAAACTAACACTGACAGCTATTTTGTTGTGGTGTCCTCCCTGTTTTCAACCTTGGGTAGGGTCTCAGCGGGCAGTGGTCAAGATTCTGCAATTGCTGAAAGTTACACCCAGCTAACATGACAGAGGGTCAAGGATGTACTGTACCTTCAGCTGTCTGGATATCTGTTCTTAGTCCTCCTGATTCTTCCTAACTGAAATTGTTTGATCTACTTGTAAGGCCCGGTGGGACACCCACCTCAGGTCACATAGCAACCTCCAATCCCCGCCTCCATTTGGTGGGAAGCAAGCAGGCCTTAACGGACACGGTTGCCCCCAGGACTTACTATAGCGCAAAGGAAGCTGACTGACAAGCAGATAAACCAAGGGCACACCAAAAGGCAGAGTCCAGACTAACCGGGGTCATACAGAGGGTATCAGTCCTTAGTACCCCCTGGGGCATCTAAAATCGGGATGCCCTGCTGTGTGAAACCCCCCAGGTCGCCCCGTTTACTTACCTTGCTTCCCGGTCCAACGGCGCATGCGTCAGCCGCATGCCCGCCATCCCTCTAGCAAGGCATGCTCCCCATGCGTAGGAGCGGAAAGAGGTGAGTTTCTTTTTGCGATCTTGGGGGCGATCGGGGTGCCCTGGGGAAAGGACCAAAACCCAGGATTTTGACTATCCTGGGTTTTGGTCCTTTCCCCAGGGCACCCCGATCGCCCCCAAGATCGCCCAAAGAAACTCACCTCTTTCCACTTAAAGCCAAAGGGACGATACCAGGGAGGCAGATGGTATGTGGTATCCAGAGGGGTAGACAAGGTCAGGCAGGCAGAAGTCAGCCCAGGTGGCAGGCAGAGAGTTGTCGGGCGTAGCAGAGGTGGGTAGCAGATGAGCTAAAGCAAAACACAGTGTGGAGCCAAAGCAGGAAGTGATATCACAGGCACTGCATGCAGGGAACGGCCTGGTTTTATGTGGCCATCTTCAAATCAGAGACGGAAGCCAGAGTCAGCCCATTAACCGTCTGAAGCACCTGTGGAGATGCTGGCCTGCAATGGCCAGCACAGGCACAGCCAGAGCACAGCACGCAGAGGTATGCCGGGGATGCAGAGGCAAACAGACAGCCAGAGTACAACACGCAGAGGTATGCCGGGATGCAGAGGCAAACAGACAGCCAGAGCACAGCACAGCACGTAGAGGTATGCCGAGGATGCAGAGGCAAACAGACAGCCAGAGCACAGCACAGCACGTAGAGGTATGCCGGGGATGCAGAGGCAAACAGACAGCCAGAGCACAGCACAGCACGTAGAGGTATGCCGGGGATGCAGAGGCAAACAGACAGCCAGAGCACAGCACGCAGAGGTATGCCGAGGATGCAGAGGCAAACAGACAGCCAGAGCACAGCACGCAGAGGTATGCCGAGGATGCAGAGACAAACAGACAGCCAGAGCACAGCACGCAGAGGTATGCCGAGGATGCAGAGGCACACAGACAGCCAGAGCACAGCACAGCACGCAGAGGTATGCCGAGGATGCAGAGGCAAACAGACAGCCAGAGCACAGCACAGCACGCAGAGGTATGCCGGGGATGCAGAGGCAAACAGACAGCCAGTGTACAACACGCAGAGGTATGCCGAGGATGCAGAGACAAACAGACAGCCAGAGCACAGCACAGCACGCAGAGGTATGCCGGGGATGCAGAGGGAAACAGACAGCCGGAGCACAGCACAGCAAGCAGAGGTATGCCGAGGATGCAGAGGGAAACAGACAGCCAGAGCACAGCACGCAGAGGTATGCTGGGGATGCAGAGGCAAACAGACAGCCAGAGTACAACACGCAGAGGTATGCCGAGGATGCAGAGGGAAACAGACAGCCAGAGCACAGCACAGCACGCAGAGGTATGCCGGGGATGCAGAGGCAAACAGACAGCCAGAGCACAGCACGCAGAGGTATGCCGAGGATGCAGAGGCAAACAGACAGCCAGAGCACAGCACGCAGAGTTATGCCGAGGTTGCAGAGGCAAACAGACAGCCGGAGCACAACACGCAGAGGTATGCCGAGGTTGCAGAGGGAAACAGACAGCCAGAGTACAACACGCAGAGGTATGCCCAGGATGCAGAGACAAACAGACAGCCAGAGTACAACACGCAGAGGTATGCCGAGGATGCAGAGACTAACAGACAGCCGGAGCACAACACGCAGAGGTATGCCGAGGTTGCAGAGGGAAACAGACAGCCAGAGTACAACACGCAGAGGTATGCCGAGGTTGCAGAGGCAAACAGACAGCCAGAGCACAGCACAGGTACTTAGCCAGCATTTGGAGGATCTGAAAGCCTGACACTACTGATATGGTGCAATGTTTCCTTAATACTGATCCTTGCTTCTTGTCCCAATAACTGTCTATGTTACCAACTACAGCGTCATTTTGGCCTTTACTTTGGCTGTTGCGCGAGATCTTTCTACCTCCATGGATCTACAGCAGATCCATCTGGTGGTGCCAATTGGTGGTGCAAAAGGCGCACGCATTAGTGACCCAAAGACTAGTAAATAGTTCTACGAGTTGCTGGTGACCAGGAACAGGTCCTGCTCCAGCTGTGCAATAGTTCCAAGGCCACACTGAAGAAAATCGCTGACAGCATCCTTTGTGCAGAAAAAGTCATTCGAAATGTGATAACTTTTTGACTAAGCAGCCACTGTTTGTTATGCTGGTTTGATTTAAGTCACTTTTGATTGCTGGTCCACTTTTCTTAAGCATTTTATTCTATCTTGGCATCTATGTGCATCTATCGTGTGCTACTAAGGAGAGTCATTCATCTATCATCTCTGTTGACCAAAGTCTTCCTACAGTTAATCATTGAGCGCCAGTGCAAAGAACATGAGATTGTTCTGGTCTATAAAATAGTGACCGGAATTTCCAAAAATACAGCTTTAGTGCAGAAAGTCAAAACACAGGACTAAGAAGAACTTCAGTCTAATATTTGACAAGCAAAGTTTTTGTTTCCCAAATGTTCCTCAGCTGAAAATCTTTCATGAGCAGCATCATGGAACTTCAGAAAAGATTCCAAAGACCCAGGTCTGAGGGTTTCCCTGGAGCAGAGAAAATATAATGCCCCCTGTGGCTCGGGACCAGTTGAATGGGGGCAGATTTAGAAATACAGTTTACATGCATTTTGAATATTGGCAAACTTATGGTGTTCCACCAAGAACTTCTCAGGCAGGGGCACTTCAGGTTCACGTGTTTAGGCCACTTGAACCTGACTTAGTTAGTTAGTTTGCTGAAAGTGAAAACACGTTTGAGTTTCCAGGACTAAGAAGAATTTCGGCCTAATCTTTGACAAGCAAAGTTTTTGTTTCCCAAATGTTCCTCAACTGAAAATCTCTTTCATGAGCGGTGTCATGGCGTCAGACATCAGGGTCTGGATGTGGATCATCTGCTTTGTGTTCTCTTCATCTAAAGTGCGCAGTTCGGCCATCAGGGACAAAAGTTTGGCATAGAGGAACCTGGTAAAGAGAAAGGCAAATTCAGTTTTGTACAGTATATTTCATCAATGGTAAGTGGTAAGGTGCGCTGGAAAGGTAAAGAATTGCTGCAGCCTAATGGTAAGGGGTCACTCCTTAGAATTGATTGGTATGGTCACGTGCTGGTGATCCCTTCTGCTGGGCACTTAGGTGGTAAAGGTGACCAATTAGAAGGAAATCAGGTTTAGGCGCGCTCTCGGGTTTGTGTTAGAGATGTGTAAGCCCAGATATATATTATAGCTGGAACAAGGTTCAATAAAAAGAAAAAAAATAACCTTGATAATCCTAGAGACGAAAAAAGAACATTGAAAAGAGCCATCCCAGGTAACCAGGACTTAAGGAGGAGCTAAAGTGCAACCAACCTCATTGAAGAAACCAGCTCCAAGCGGATCAACACACACGAATTTGAACCTCAGAGGCCCTGAGTAGGTTGTGAACCCCCGGGCCGCGGCGGTGAGTGTTATTACAATCTCTTCTGTTCTATACCAGTGAACGCATAAAAGTAATACTTTGATTTTGTAACAAGCTGTGTTTATAAGAGGTTAAAAACTATTAAATATAATATATATCTGGGCTTACACATCTCTAACACAAACCCGAGAGCGCGCCTAAACCTGATTTCCTTCTAATTGGTCACCTTTACCACCTAAGCGCCCAACAGAAGGGATCACCCACACGTGACCTATATTACATCAATGTTTATGACACTTGAAGAAACTATAATTGGAAAGATTTGTCTAGAGTTTGTTGTCCCAGGTTTTTTTTCATCCCACTTCTCCTGTGCAAACTTCCCTGGATGGTTTGGGTCCATTTTTTTTCTTCAAATTATTTTTTTGTTTTATGTTTTTAAGTTTTCAATGCAGGTACAGTGTACATATAAGATAATTACAAAGTGTGTCATGCTGAAATATATAACGATAAAAGGATAGAAATGAAGATAGTGCATTGTGACCTCCCTCCTCCTGTTAGTTTTACATTAGACTGTGTGTGCCATCACCCAACCACCATGGTTTTACAGAAGCTGCGAGACTAACCTGATTGGCTTCTATGAGGAGGTGAGTAGAAGCCTGGACAGAGGGGCGGTTGTGGATATAGTTTTTCTGGATTTTGCAAAAGCATTTGACACTGTCCCCCATAGACGCTTATTGGGGAAATTGAGGTCTTCAGGACACTTTGTAACTGAATTGAAAAATGGATGAAGGATCGTGTGCAGAGAGTTGTGGTTAATGATCCCTACGCTGAATGGTCCCCGGGTGTAAGTGATGTACCCCAAGGTTCAGTCCTGGGCCCACTATTATTCACCTTGTTTATAAACGACATAGAAGATGGAATTAGAAGCACTGTCTCTATTTCTGCAGATGACACAAAGATATGTAGCACAGTGCAGTCTATAGAAGATGGTCACAAGCTTCAGGAGCACAGTGCCTATGTGTCTATAGAAGATGGTCACCAGCTTCAGGAGCACAATGCCTATGTGTCTATAGAAGATGGTCACAAGCTTCAGGAGCACAATGCCTATGTGTCTATTGAAGATGGTCACCAGCTTCAGGAGCACAATGCTTATGTGTCTATTGAAGATGGTCACAAGCTTCAGGAGCACAGTGCCTATGTGTCTATTGAAGATGGTCACAAGCTTCAGGAGCACAATGCCTATGTGTCTATTGAAGATGGTCACAAGCTTCAGGAGCACAGTGTCTATGTGTCTATTGAAGATGGTCACATGCTTCAGGAGCACAATGCCTATGTGTCTATAGAAGATGGTCACAAGCTTCAGGAGCACAGTGCCTATGTGTCTATAGAAGATGGTCACAAGCTTCAGGAGCACAGTGCCTATGTGTCTATAGAAGATGGTCACAAGCTTCAGGAGCACAGTGCCTATGTGTCTATTGAAGATGGTCACAAGCTTCAGGAGCACAGTGCCTATGTGTCTATAGAAGATGGTCACAAGCTTCAGGAGCACAGTGCCTATGTGTCTATTGAAGATGGTCACAAGCTTCAGGAGCACAGTGCCTATGTGTCTATTGAAGATGGTCACAAGCTTCAGGAGCACAGTGCCTATGTGTCTATAGAAGATGGTCACAAGCTTCAGGAGCACAGTGCCTATGTGTCTATAGAAGATGGTCACAAGCTTCAGGAGCACAGTGCCTATGTGTCTATAGAAGATGGTCACCAGCTTCAGGAGCACAGTGCCTATGTGTCTACTGAAGATGGTCACAAGCTTCAGGAGCACAATGCCTATGTGTCTATTGAAGATGGTCACAAGCTTCAGGAGCACAATGCCTATGTGTCTATTGAAGATGGTCACAAGCTTCAGGAGCACAGTGCCTATGTGTCTATTGAAGATGGTCACAAGCTTCAGGCTGACTTGGACACTTTGAGTGTTTGGGCATCAACTTGGCAAATGAAGTTCAATGTGGAGAAATGTAAAGTGATGCACTTGGGGTCTAATAACCTGAAGGCCACATATGTCCTCAGGGGAGTAAAACTGGGAGAATCACTAGCTGAGAAGGATCTGAAGGTATTGGTAGACAACAGGCTAAATAACAGCATGCAATGCCAAGCAGCTGCTTCCTCTTTACAAGACACTGGTGCACCCTCACCTGGAATATGCCGCCCAGTTCTGGGCACCCGTTCAGTTCTGGGCACCAAAGCTGGCCCCTGCGCCCTGTTCTACAAGCCCCCATAGCTGGTAAAGGCTGGTTATGCTAGGTAAGGGGGACCTCGCCATTTTTTGGGGGGGGATTTTTAAGGGTTTTTAACCCTTAAAAAAAGGGGTACCACCCCCCAGGAAGGGCGACCCTATGTCATTTTTAAAAAAATGAAAATGAAAATTAAATTTAAAAAAATTGCAATATATCGTCTTTTGAGACTCGGGATATATCGGGATATATTGTATCGTCATACGTGTATTGCGATATGTATCGTATCGCCAGATTCTTGCCAATTCACACCACTAGTGTCTATATCATGGACTTACCTGCTCTCTGGCAGAGGATGGTGGTAGTCGATGTAGCACTTCAACGTCATAGCTATGTTCTCCTGGATCGTATCGATGTGTCTGTGCTCGATGATTCCTGGCCGATCTAATGCAGAAGATAATATTGTTGTATATTTTAGACATTGAGCTTTTTGAAATTGGAACGCCATTCAAAAATATTTTCACCCCAGTACACAAGGGGAGCCAATTCAGAGCCTGGTGAGAAAACGTGCTTCTTTTTTAGGAGAGAAAACTGCCATCCACTTTCGTTGTCTACAGGGTGTGAATTTTCACCTGGCTCTGAATCAGCCCCAAGGTAGACATTGAATGTCAATGGCAATTTTCTCTCCTAAAAAATGAGTGAGTTTTCTCACCAGGATCTGAATTGATCCCAAGGTCTACTAAACGAGAAATAGAATCCTATACAATGCCCTGGTGATGTCACATTGTTCCTAGTTACAGCCATGGACCTGTTTTGCCAGTTTTTAAAAAACGTTAATAAAATAAGTAATAAATAAATAAGTAATAAATAAGTAAAGTAATGCACTTACACATAAGTCAGTTATATCGAGTGTATGAAATGCACTAAGCACATTACCTTCCAATAACATGTGGACGTTCCTATAAAGCAGCGGTACACAACTGGTGGGCCGTGGGCCGGATGCGGACCTTGGTGCCAAATTTCCGCCCCCTGCCCTGACAGCCCTGCATTCAGTTGCTTCTGTGTTGCTGTGCTCAGTGCTGCCCCCTTGATCTGTGATGTGGTGCTTAGTCTCCCTGCCAGTGTCATGGCTCCCTGGCACCTAGCGTTGCAATATGAAGCACTGCACGAATGGGAAGTGGCATTGCAAGGTGCACACAAACTTTGTTTCTCGGTCTCTTTGCCCCATCCGATCCTTCCCACCTCACCCCAGCTTGGCCCCATTTATACCTGACCCACCATCTTGTCCCCCATCCATTCCTGTCCCCCAGCTTTGCCCCATCCCATCCCCATCCATTCCTGTCCCCCAGCTTTGCCCCATCCATCCCATCCCCATCCATTCCTGTCCCCCCAGCTTTGCCACATCCCATCCCCATCCATTCCTGTCCCCCCAGCATTGCCCCATCCCATCCCCATCCATTCCTGTCCCCCAGCTTTGCCCCATCCATCCCATCCCCATCCATTCCTGTCCCCCAGCTTTGCCCCATCCATCCCATCCCCATCCATTCCTGTCCCCCCAGCTTTGCCACATCCCATCCCCATCCATTCCTTACCCCCAGCTTTGCCACATCCCATCCCCATCCATTCCTGTCCCCCAGCTTTTCCTCATCCCCATCCATTCCTGTCCCCCAGCTTTGCCCCATCCATCCCATCCCCATCCATTCCTGTCCCCCAGCTTTGCCACATCCCATCCCCATCCATTCCTGTCCCCCAGCTTTTCCTCATCCCCATCCATTCCTGTCCCCCAGCTTTGCCCCATCCATCCCATCCCCATCCATTCCTGTCCCCCCAGCTTTTCCTCATCCCCATCCATTCCTGTCCCCCAGCTTTTCCTCATCCATTCCTGTCCCCCAGCTTTTCCCCATCCCCATCCATTCCTGTCCCCCCAGCTTTTCCTCATCCCCATCCATTCCTGTCCCCCAGCTTTTCCTCATCCATTCCTGTCCCCCAGCTTTTCCTCATCCATTCCTGTCCCCCAGCTTTTCCCCATCCCCATCCATTCCTGTCCCCCAGCTTTTCCCCATCCATTCCTGTCCCCCAGCTTTTCCCCATCCCCATCCATTCCTGTCCCCCAGCTTTTCCCCATCCCCATCCATTCCTGTCCCCCAGCTTTTCCTCATCCCCATCCATTCCTGTCCCCCAGCTTTTCCCCATCCCCATCCATTCCTGTCCCCCAGCTTTTCCTCATCCATTCCTGTCCCCCAGCTTTTCCCCATCCCCATCCATTCCTGTCCCCCAGCTTTTCCCCATCCATTCCTGTCCCCCAGCTTTTCCCCATCCATTCCTGTCCCCCAGCTTTTCCTCATCCATTCCTGTCCCCCAGCTTTTCCCCATCCATTCCTGTCCCCCAGCTTTTCCCCATCCCCATCCATTCCTGTCCCCCAGCTTTTCCCCATCCCCATCCATTCCTGTCCCCCAGCTTTTCCCCATCCCCATCCATTCCTGTCCCCCAGCTTTTCCTCATCCCCATCCATTCCTGTCCCCCAGCTTTTCCCCATCCCCATCCATTCCTGTCCCCCAGCTTTTCCCCATCCCCATCCATTCCTGTCCCCCAGCTTTTCCCCATCCCCATCCATTCCTGTCCCCCAGCTTTTCCTCATCCCCATCCATTCCTGTCCCCCAGCTTTTCCCCATCCCCATCCATTCCTGTCCCCCAGCTTTTCCCCATCCCCATCCATTCCTGTCCCCCAGCTTTTCCTAATCCATTCCTGTCCCCCAGCTTTTCCCCATCCCCATCCATTCCTGTCCCCCAGCTTTTCCCCATCCCCATCCATTCCTGTCCCCCAGCTTTTCCCCATCCCCATCCATTCCTGTCCCCCAGCTTTTCCCCATCCCCATCCATTCCTGTCCCCCAGCTTTTCCCCATCCCCATCCATTCCTGTCCCCCAGCTTTTCCCCATCCATTCCTGTCCCCCAGCTTTTCCTCATCCATTCCTGTCCCCCAGCTTTTCCCCATCCCCATCCATTCCTGTCCCCCAGCTTTTCCCCATCCATTCCTGTCCCCCAGCTTTTCCCCATCCCCATCCATTCCTGTCCCCCAGCTTTTCCCCATCCATTCCTGTCCCCCAGCTTTTCCCCATCCCCATCCATTCCTGTCCCCCAGCTTTTCCCCATCCATTCCTGTCCCCCAGCTTTTCCCCATCCATTCCTGTCCCCCAGCTTTTCCCCATCCCCATCCATTCCTGTCCCCCAGCTTTTCCCCATCCCCATCCATTCCTGTCCCCCAGCTTTTCCCCATCCCCATCCATTCCTGTCCCCCAGCTTTTCCCCATCCCCATCCATTCCTGTCCCCCAGCTTTTCCCCATCCCCATCCATTCCTGTCCCCCAGCTTTTCCCCATCCATTCCTGTCCCCCAGCCCCCCAGTAAAAGGCCTGCACAGAATGCAAAGGGGGGTTAAAGCAGTGTGCCGCGGGCCAGAGCTGTAGGCTCTGTGGGGTCAAAAAAAAAAAAAAGCTCCTGTTTATTCCCAGTGCACAATAGGTTTTTTAGTTTTGCCTGGGGAATCTATAGCCCCTCCCCCAGTGCGCTGATTTCTAATTATCCACCCTGTGATAGCGACCGCTCAGACCTTCACCTTCCACCAGATGCCTTGGCCAAAACCCAAATTTTTTACTAACCTTCCCTGACTTGCTCCCCCCATGAAGGGCACATTGTGCCAATTGTTAGTGCTCCTGTAATCCCAGATAGTGGCCATTGTTTTAGCTGTAAAGCTCCGCCTCCTCCATACACTGCCATTGTTGTGTGTGCCGATAATGTGATTGGCACACCTATGCAATGACTGATCGCCTGCCATCTTACAGAGAGGGACAGCAAAAATATCCATTTCTAGTTCTACACCCTAAGAAGGGAGAATCCACAGGGGCCTTGGCCAAATGTATTTCACAAGTTCTGTGGGTTCAGGTCCGCTTTAAATAGACCTTTACAAGAAGTGGTTGAGTACTCCTGCTATTAAGTTTTGACGTTCTTAAATGCTTCCATTCCTGTCAGCCTTTCAGAAAGTTTGTTATATGAACGAAACGCGTTGCCACTGTGACGGGACGGCATATCAGCAGGACTAAACCTTCTCTAGCCTGACCCGTGTAGGGTATTAGAAGGGGAAGATGTACGGTATTGGGATAAGGTTCCAGGGCCACTCGATTTACTTCCCCCAAGGCATCCTGTATCGGGATGCCCCACTGTATGAAACCCCCCAAGTCACCCGGAAACTCACCTTCTTTCCCGGTCCAACGGGGCAAGCTGCGGCCGCATCCCCGCTATCCCTTTAGCAGGGCGCGTGCCTTTGCCAGGCATTTGTGAATAGCACGCTCCCTACTAGAGCTTATGGACGCATGAGCTCGAACGGATCTGGTTGGACGAGCGGCCACGCATGCGTCGCAGAACCGAGAAGGGGTGAGTTTGTTCGGGCGACCTGGGGGGGCTTCACACAGTGGAGCATCCCTAATCGGGGACCAAAAGCAAGGATAGTCAAAATCCAGGGTTTTGGTCCACTTTAAAGAGGAACACTACACCCGATTTTTGCTTTTCGGGGGGGGGGGGGGGGTTGTTCCGCAATGCCAATCCTGAATTGGGATGCCCCGTTGTGTGAATCCTCCCAGGTCACATGATCCACTCACCTTCCAGTCACTCCCACTGTGAAGTCTCAAGCTGAGAGCGAGCATGCTGATTGGCTGAGCAGCACGCTTTCACTTGGCTCCGCTGACAGCTTATCCGAGCGGCTTCATTCCATTCCTAAGCTCCTGCCATCATCCTGGTCCTCAGACACAGTTTCATCCTGCTTTTCCACCACCTTGTCTGTATAATTATCCTCCGATACTTAAGCCCTTATTTATGAAGGAATAGCGACAGGTAGCGCCTGGTGAGCGGCCGGTAATGACGGGCCCCGCCACGAGAACGCCGGCTCCCCACCACAATCACACATTTATCAAGCCGATCCTGCTTAGCAACTGAGATAGCGCCAGATAGCGACTCATTCATCATTATTCCAGCCTCAGCCCACAGCGCCAGCGTCCGACCTTGAACAGCGACAGGTATGACCTCTCGCTACCTGGCGCTCTCCAATGCATTTCAATGGAACAATCTTTAAATATTCATAATTAATTGTTATTCATTTTTTATTTTATTTTTTTTAAATGTGAAAAATTCTGTGACCACTTCTGCCATTTTAGATAATTTTTTTAAGGTAAAAAAAAAAATAAAAATGTACAGAATTGATATTACAGGTCTGATATTAATGTATTCATATTACAAAATTATTTAAAAAACTTGTTTTTTTTGGTTTCCAAAAATATGGTTGTTTGGGGGTTAAAAAACTACTTTTAACCCATCGCCGCCAGCGCTCTGGGGTTTAAACATGCATTTCACAGCGCGAGAATTTTTTGAGCGTGATTTTTTAATGAATATGGTGGGAGGCGGTCGCTAGGGCCAGTCGCTATCATGCGCTCCCATACAGCGCGGAACCTGTCAAATAGCGACTCCTCACCCAATATTCAACATTACGGCAAACCGACTGAGTCGCTATCAACTACCGAACAACGGCCAAGCACAGCGACTACTAGCGGGCGCTCTGAAAATGCCGCTACAGTCGCTCAACTGTCGCTACCTGCCGCTATTAATGAATCGGCCTCATAGCCTCCATTTCTCATCCAGGTATTCATTCACCCTCCTTGCTGCAGAGCCTAGATTATTCTCTATTTTTAGCGAGCCTTGTATATAGTATATATATTGTAGTTGGTTCCGATTGTGGTGATTTATGTATAGTGTGTCTTATGTATAGCTTGCTGTGATGTTTTGTTGTCGCTTTAGTTGTAGTGTGTTGGTCGTTACTTCACTTAGGCCCTTATTTAAGAAGGGATAGCGTCAGGTAGCGGCTGGTTAATGACAGGTAGCGACAGGTAGCGACAGGTGAACGCCGGACACGGCACACAATTACACATTTATCAAGCAGAATCTGTTGAGCGACTGGGATAGCGCCATGTAGCGTCTGAGTCATCATTTTCACAGCCTCAGCGAACAGCGCCGGCGTTCAGCCTTGCACAGTGCCAGGTATGGCCTCTCGCTACCTGTCGCTCTCCCATACATTTCAATGGACAATCCTTTCCTTCTCTTTAAACGGGGTATTTTTTTTTTTTTTTTAAATCTCAAATAATTCTTTGACCTCTTCTGGCATTAAAAAAGCAGTTTTTTCACAATTTTTTAATTTTTTTATATATTTCCTCAGAAATGACATTACAGGTCTGCCATTAAAGTGTTCATGTTACAATGTTGCTACAATGTAATTCCATATGTTTTTGCTTTGTTACTGGTGGATAGATGCTGGAAAACAGACTTTAATCACACCGCCTCCTGCGCTCTGGGCTTCAGAGAAGCATTTTTCAGCGCCAGAGATTTGTGAGGCTGTTTTTTTGCTGAATATGGTGTGAGTCGGTCGCTATGAGCAGTCGCTAACATGCGCTCCCATACAGCGCCGTACTGGTCAAATAGCGACTCCTCACAATGTATTCAACGTTACTGAACAGCGACTGAGTCGCTATAAAGTAGCGACTCACGGCCGAGCACAGCGACTACTAGCGGGCGCTCTGAAAATGCCGCTACAGACGCTCTTCTGTCGCTACCTGGCGTTAGTGATGAATCAGCCTCAAAGTCTTCCAAACAGCAGTGGCACCGAACCACCTCTCCAGGAGAGGACTTACAGAAAAGGAAAGAAAGAAAAGACCAAAAGGATAACAACTAGAAAGTAAGTTAAAATCCCACATCTCAGAACTCAGATAATAGACGTCTATCAAAGGTATCTGGCAAAAATTCATTCACCCAGGGCTGCCAAACTTCCCGAAATTCTTCCATATTATTACTGTGTATAGCGGATAGCTTCTCCATCGCCATAATGCTATTTTTATGTTGATGTTTCAATAAAGGCATGTTATAGACTTATATAAATTTGCTGAGTGTGGCTTATTATTGGGGGGTTTTTTGGGTCTGTGCTGGCAGCCCAATTTTCTCCGTCTTGTATGCACAAATACTAACGGGGAGGCCGATTCATTAATAGCGCCAGGTAGCGACAGATGATCGACAGTACCGGCATTTTCAGAGCGCCCGCTAGTAGTCGCTGTGCTTGGCCGTTGTTCGGTAGTTGATAGCGACTCAGTCGGTTTGCCGTAATGTTGAATATTGGGTGAGGAGTCGCTATTTGACAGGTTCCGCGCTGTATGGGAGCGCATGATAGCGACTGGCCCTAGCGACCGGCTCCCACCATATTCATTAAAAAATCACGCTCAAAAAATTCTCGCGCAGTGAAATGCATGTTTAAACCCCAGAGCGCTGGCGGCAATGGGTTAAAAGTAGTTTTTTAACCCCCAAACAACCATATGTGTTCCTTGTGTGTTAGCACATACTGGTCAAACCATTGCAAAACATGACACCTATACAGGTGTATTAGGAGGACTACATCAATCTGCTTAAATCGGACCTGGATTCTGGTAAGAGTTTAAATGCACTTAGGGGGGAGGTGTGGTGCTTATATGAGTGAACACCTGAGGTTTAGATGGCATTGTCTGTGAAACATAGAAACATAGAAGGTTGATGGCAGAAAGAGACCATACATACGGTCCATCTAGTCTGCTCTTATGTATATACTGTATGTTCTCTGTATCTTATGTATATACTGTATGTTCTCTGTATCTTATGTATATACTGTATGTTCCCTGTATCTTATGTATATACTGTATGTTCTCTGTATCTTATGTATATACTGTATGTTCTCTGTATCTTATGTATATACTGCATGTTCTCTGTATCTTATGTGTATACTGTATGTTCTCTGTATCTTATGTGTATATTGTATGTTCTCTGTATCTTATGTATATACTGTATGTTCTCTGTATCTTATGTATATACTGTATGTTCTCTGTATCTTATGTATATACTGTATGTTCTCTGTATCTTATGTATATACTGCATGTTCTCTGTATCTTATGTGTATACTGTATGTTCTCTGTATCTTATGTGTATACTGTATGTTCTCTGTATCTTATGTATATACTGTATGTTCTCTGTATCTTATGTATATACTGTATGTTCTCTGTATCTTATGTATATACTGCATGTTCTCTGTATCTTATGTATATACTGTATGTTCTCTTTATCTTATGTATATACTGTATGTTCTCTGTATCTTATGTATATACTATATGTTCTCTGTATCTTATGTGTATACTGTATGTTCTCTGTATCTTATGTGTATACTGTATGTTCTCTGTATCTTATGTATATACTGTATGTTCTCTTTATCTTATGTGTATACTGTATGTTCTCTTTATCTTATGTGTGTACTGTATGTTCTCTGTATCTTATGTATATACTGTATGTTCTCTTTATCATATGTATATACTGTATGTTCTCTTTATCTTATGTGTATACTGTATGTTCCCTGTATCTTATGTATATACTGTATGTTCTCTGTATCTTATGTGTATACTGTATGTTCTCTGTATCTTATGTATATACTGTATGTACTCTGTATCTTATGTGTATACTGTATGTTCTCTGTATCTTATGTGTATACTGAATGTTCTCTGTATCTTATGTGTATACTGTATGTTCTCTTTATCTTATGTGTATACTGTATGTTCTCTTTATCTTAGGATAGATGGAGGCTTATCTCAGGCATGTTTAAATTCAGTGACTGTTGATTTTTCAACTACCTCTGCTGGAAGTTTGTTCCAAACATCTACTACTCTTTCTGTAAAATAATATTTTCTAACATTGCTCCTGATCTTCCCTCCGACTAGCTTCAGGTAGTGAACCTGGCTAAGAGAGTCTCAATTAAACTGGACCAACACTTTTTTTTTTCTTTAATGCAGTCAGCTAATCAAAACAAGCTCGGGGGGGGGGGGGGACAGAATACTGCAGCCCCCTCCTCAACATAACCCCCCCCCAACCCCTGTAATCCTCACCTTCACTACGAGTCGGCATTTGGAAAGAAGTATTGCAATTGTCCCCTGGGCGGTCATGTGACCGACTACCAGCCAATTGTGGCACTTCGTTCCTGTTGCTGGTTCGTAGTGAAGGTATTACAGGCGTTCTGGGTGGTTATGTGCGGCGGGGGGGGGGCTCCCGCATTCTGGATATCCCCCCCGACCTTATTTCTATTAGCTGACTGTGGGACCAACACCCATTAAAGAAAAAACTTGTGTTGGTCCAGTTTAAGCCTGGTCCTCATGTGTGTGTACCTGGAGAGAAGAGCGCCAGGGCTTCCATCAAACTGTATTCACTGTCGTGAAGATTCAGCTTGCGTAAGGTGATGTGGAATTTCAGCAAAGGCTCCAGGAAGACCTTCTGGAATCCACCTGGAATGAGAGACATGGGCCTAGATTCAATAACCTTCCTTAAAATATCCCATGAAAATAAGAGACGTTTCCAGCTTGACTTCAGAATAAGGAATAAGCAAAAACAAGACATAAAGGAGAGAGGACGTTGAATTACTCACAAAACTTTCACAAGACCAAATTGGAGCACTATCGCGAAAAATGGCCCAATGATAAAAATCCATATAAATATGCTGGATGGTGGGAGCAGAGGTCCCTTTTACATCCTGCATCAAGAAATATCCAACCAGGCTTTTTTTATTTTAATGGAAGGAGAAGGACATCTGGGGTGACAGGCTCTGTCACCCCTGATAGACTAAACCTGTCACCCCTGGATATTATTCCTACCATAAGAAGAAAACTTCAAGCTTGGCCAGAGTTTTATTCAGTTCAGATATATAAGTGACCCCTCCCTTCATTAGCTGAGGTGTTTATATGGCTTTTTAATATCACAATTTTGCGATACACCTCCTTTAAAGTGGACCAAAACCCAGGATTTTGACTATCCTGGGTTTTGGTCCTTCCCCCGGGGCACCCCGATCGGGGGTGCCCCGCTGTGTGAAACCCCCCAGATCTCCCACATCAACTCACCTCAGAGGTGGTGAGGAACCAGGCAGTGGAGGAGGTGGTGGGGGACCAGGCAGTGGAGGAGGTGGTGAGGGACCAAGCAGTGGAGGAGGTGGTGAGGGACCAGGCAGTGGAGGAGGAGGAGGGGGACCAGGCAGTGGAGGAGGTGGTGAGGGACCAAGCAGTGGAGGAGGTGGTGAGGGACCAGGCAGTGGAAGAGGTGGTGAGGGACCAGGCAGTGGAGGAGGAGGAGGGGGACCAGGCAGTGGAGGAGGTGGTACGGGATCAGGCAGTGGAGGAGGTGGTGGGGGACCAGGCAGTGGAGGAGGTGATGGGGGACCAGGCAGTGGAAGAGGTGGTGAGGGACCAGGCAGTGGAGGAGGAGGAGGGGGACCAGGCAGTGGAGGAGGTGGTACGGGATCAGGCAGTGGAGGAGGTGGTGGGGGACCAGGCAGTGGAGGAGGAGGAGGGGGACCAGGCAGTGGAGGAGGTGGTACGGGATCAGGCAGTGGAGGAGGTGGTGGGGGACCAGGCAGTGGAGGAGGTGGTGAGGGACCAGGCAGTGGAGGAGGTGATGGGGGACCAGGCAGTGGAGGAGGTGATGGGGGACCAGGAAGTGGAGGAGGTGATGGGGGACCAGGCAGTGGAGGAGGGGGTGAGAGACCAGGCAGTGGAGGAGGTGATGGGGGACCAGGCAGTGGAGGAGGTGATGGGGGACCAGGCAGTAGAGGAGGTGATGGGGGACCAGGCAGTGGAGGAGGTGAGGGGGGACCAGGCAGTGGAGGAGTTGATGGGGGACCAGGCAGTGGAGGAGGTGGTGAGGGACCAGTCAGTGGAGGAGGTGATGGGGGACCAGGCATTGGAGGAGGTGATGGGGGACCAGTCAGTGGAGGAGGTGATGGGGGACCAGGCAGTGGAGGAGTTGATGGGGGACCAGGCAGTGGAGGAGGTGGTGAGGGACCAGTCAGTGGAGGAGATGATGGGGGACCAGGCAGTGGAGGAGTTGATGGGGGACCAGGCAGTGGAGGAGGTGGTGAGGGACCAGTCAGTGGAGGAGGTGATGGGGGACCAGGCAGTGGAGGAGGGGGTGAGGGACCAGGCAGTGGAGGAGGGGGTGAGGGACCAGGCAGTGGAGGAGGTGGTGGGGGACCAGGCAGTGGAGGAGGTGGTTGAGTTGATGTGGCCTGATCCCCCGCTCGTCCAATCAGCGCGCTTGGAGCCGCTGAGCTATGGACGTCTAAACCGACGTCTTAGCACATCGGCTCTGAGCGCACTGGCAGCCATACACAAATACCTGGCGGGCGCGGGCACACGCCCTGCTAGAGGGATAGCGGGGATGCGGCCGGCGCATGCGTCGTTGGACCGGGAAGTAGGGTAAGTGTAGCGGGCCACCTGGGGGGTTTCACACAGTGGGGCTTCCTGATTTTGGACGCCCCGGGGGAGGGAACGGATTGGCCCCAGGTATCTTATAACCTCGGTTTAAGTCCACTTTAAGTAAATCTTAAAGTGGACCAACACCCAGGATTTTGACTATGCTTGGTTGTGGTCCTTGCCCCCGGGGCACCCCAATCGGGGATATGAGAAACCCCTCAGGTCGCACAATCTTACTCTTCCTTACTTCCCTGGTCCTATGCCACTTGCGCAGCCTCTCGGATCTGCTCCCAACCCTTCGTCTAAGAGCTCGTCTAATCCAGTGCAGCTAACTGAGTTTGAGGTGGAGAAGCTCTTCGATGGGGGGTGCAGAAGTTTCATTCAATGACACAGAGAAACTTTACACAAATTAGGGAATAACTTTAGAGTTTTCTGGTACCCGGGCAAAGATTCAAAATGGTGCCCCACCACCTGTGCTCAGGCTCCCTTTGGTGCCCCCCTGACCTGCTGCACACAGGGAAAGTGCCCCCCCCCCCCAGCTATGTCTCTGAATAACTATCCCCGATAGGAAATCGCCATTTTTCAGAGATTGCGATGATGAGGGCTCACCACCTTTCAGGGAATAAGCAGAAAGCGACACTACTATTTTCCATAGAAACTTTGGAGCCCTATTCATCCATCCTATAGAGCTGACACGTCAGGTACTCACTGAAGGCGCCATCTTCAATACTTAATATAATCTTGCCGCACTCCCATTGGTTGGTTTCAAGGTTAAAGACGGAGTTAAACTGGAACTGAGAAACTTCCATGGTGGCTCCTTTCAGTAGAGAGATCTGATCATCGATTGGCAGAGAGCTGCTTGGAGAGAAAAGGAGTCAACACTCATCATCATCATCATCATCAAAGACTAAAACCTGGCAATAAAGTCACATTCAACCTGCTCTAGAACCAGCCAGACTGTAAAATGTGCCCCTACACCAGGGATTTCCAACCTTGTTTTCATCAAGTACCACTATCGATTTTCTAATTGTCTCAAGTACCACTTGGATGGTACATATGAGATGTCACTCAACTAAAAATCATGGTAAAAACACACAAAACAGCTGTTTAAAAAAACATGCACAAATACAAAAAATACACAAAAATATGCAGACATATTCGTAGCAACATTTGGAGCAGTTTTGTACATGTATAGTTATAATGGACCAAAACCCAGAATTTTGACTATCCTGGGTTTTGGTCTTTGCTCCTGGCGCACCCCAACCGGGGTGCCCCGCTGTGTAAACCCCCCCCCCAGGTTGCCTGAACAAACTCACCTCTTCCCAGTTCTACGACGCATGAGCGGCCGCTCGTCCAATCAGCACGCTTGGATCTGCTCGAGCCCCTTCGTTCAGGAGCACATCTAATACGAGCAGATCCGAGCACACTCGGGAGGGATGCTAATGAGTTTGTTGTGTTGCTCTGGTTTAAGTCATTTTTGACTGTTGGTCTGCTTTAATGTATAGATGGCAGCATATCAGGTTGGGGGTCAGTCTGCAGCCTTGTCAAGTATCACCTGGTAGGATCTCAAGTACCCCCAGTGGTACTGTAAATAATGGGCCTTTATGGAAAATCAATATTGTTAATAATGTTGCATATAGAAATATACAGCATGGCACAACAGCAGGAGGAAGGCCTAGGGGAGGTATTCAATAGAGTGATATACAAAACAAAGAATTTATGGCACAACAGCAGGAGGAAGGCCTAGGGGAGGTATTCAATAGAGTGTGTGAGCATCCTGGGTCTATAAAGTAATACATTCTAAACAAAGCAGCAGTAAGAGAGATTAGATAAGGAAGAGTAAAACCTGCAACTAGGGTCGTAAAAAGATCAAAGGAATACCAGAAGATGAAAGCCCACTTTGAGTATAATTAGGGGAGAAGGAAGGAGACAGGAGGGAGGAAGACGGCAGAAGGAAGGAAGGCAAGAAGGAGACGGCTGGCACGTGAGAAGGGCGAGGCGGGAGACAGGAGAGAAAAGGCATGAAGCTACCAGCTGAAAAGGTCTGCTTGTGGGTGCCCGTTTCAGGAGGGGAATGTTTTTAATGTTACCTTAATCCCTGTATATATGTATGCCAGTCCCAGAATTGTATTGTATTGTGTTGAAAGATTTGATTGCATTATTGTGTTATTTTGTCAACAATATTTCTCTTATTTACTACTTGTCTCAGTGTCCTCTGCATATACCAGAAGTCGAAAGAACCTACAGTCTTACAGTCTTATGCGTGTATCCATTGTGTGATCATTGGCCGGATATTGATAATATTTGTATATGTGTTTGCCTATTTTAGTCGAGCCGTGCAGGATAGATATATATACCGTATATACTCGAGTATAGGCCGACCCGAATATAAGCCGAGGCACCTAATTTTACCACAAAAAAATGGAACAAGTTATTGACTGGAGTATAAGCCGAGGCAGCTTTTTTCAATTGGAATTGGAGTTGACACACAGAAAGAGACACACAGACACACACACACACACACACACACACACACACAGAAAGGGACACACACACAGAAAGAGACACACACACAGAAAGAGAGACACACACACAGGGACACACACACACACACAGGGACACACACACAGAAAGAGACACACACACAGAAAGAGACACACACACAGAAAGAGAGACACACACAGAAAGAGACACACACACAGAAAGAGAGACACACACACAGAAAGAGAGACACACATGTGGTGACCAGGGGCAATGCTGCAGGGTCTGCTGGTACTTGTGGTGCAGCCAGGGCAAGAATAGGTATGTCACGAGTGGAGAAATGGCCGGGGATCTTGCCCTAATCCCTAGTACACACACAGCATGCCGCTTTTGTCAAATGTCCCACTTGTTCTCGCTCACATGGTACAGGCTGGAATGACTTCTGAGACCAAGGTTAAAGAACGGGGAGCTTTACTGAAAACTTTGTGCAAAACAATTCCCAAATGCAGTAGACAATCTTTTATAATGAAGCACTTGACAGAAGATGTACATCACAGACCTCAGATAAGTGGAGAGTAAATTGGTCACAATCCCCTTTAACTCTTTAGATGGTATTGCTGGGTTTTGGGGAAGTCACAGTCCAAGTAATCACTTGTGAGGATCTTTACAGCTTGGCTCACTGTAGTTTTAAACATGAATCTGTACTCACAGAGGGACTCTGCCTTGCTGTCACACCATACGCTAGTAAGCATGCAGGAGTACAGGCACCGACATGAAAGCCGATAAGTCACTGCCCTGACCGTAGGTCTCAATAGGTACAGTGTCTGCCAGGGGCCCTGGTTCAGCTCTATCCCCCTGGACTAAAGAAGAATTCCTTACTTGGAGAAACAATCTGAAGGACTGAAGATCTCTATCCCCACAGTGTGGACTGGTGATCAGGGTACTTGCTTGCAGCAGTATCATGGAAAAAGAAGATTTTGAAAAGATGCAGACTTATCTGTGACTGGAGCTTAGCAGTAGACATGTCTCCAGGTTGCACACCACACTCGAACTCCCTTGAGGAGCTGAAGGCCAGCCCACCTGGTCAGAGGAGGCTGTACCAACGGGGACCTCCCACAGACTTCTGGAACTTTCTTCCAGACTGTTGTCTATGAAAGGTGGGTGTGACCAAGTATCTCTCCACCTTTTGACAGACAACTATGCAAATACAAGCAGACTAATGTGAAGACACAATATGTTTTGACCAGTAGGTGCCACTAGAGACATGTATGCAATATAAAACAAGTTAAGTCTATACTGATGGCATCCTAACCTCACAGTAGCATGACATAACACTTACTCTAATACATGGCATGCTGACTGGGACACCACAAACTTCCCCTCTTAAGAAAAGCCGTCCTCGGCGACACTTGAAGGGTGGTAGCCACATGCAGTAAACAATAAAGCAGCATACACGAGTGCAGGGAAAATACATGCATATAGAATTAATATTTTGCAGCAAAATATATATAACCATAAACATAAACAAGTCTAGCAGTAGCAAGTGTATGAATGAAAATGTAAAGTGTCTGATTCATAGCGTCTCTTAAGGCAATTATACCATCGTCCATGTTAAGGTCTTTTTAAGGCACTAGGTTGACTGCGAATGTCCATATTGTCCATATAAAATAACAAATATATACGTATAGTAACTCTTTTTTAGATTCCTGAAGAAGGAAACGTTAGTGCAAACAGCAACATACAAACAAATGCAGCATGGCAGTAGTAGCCAGGTACTAATACTTGAAATGGTATTTTGTTACTGGTACGAACTTATATACATGAGAAATTATATGCATGCAAACTGTTAAACTGTTTTAGCAAAAGGATATGTATTTAGTGGTCTCGATAACGAGCAGGTAGAACACCTCTTGTGCTTCGTTCAGACCTTCTCAGCATCAGATCTTCTGCAGGAGCAGGAATTATGTAGTCTCTAACATCTGTCGGTGCTGGAGTTGGAACTGAAGCAATAGTTAAGGCAGATGCTGGTGCTTGAATAGTAGTAGGTACAAATTGGTATAGTCCAGGTATACAAGCTTGTGGAACAAATATTGGTCCACCACTGTCAACTGGTCTTTCCGTAGGTTCTGGTGCTGATAAGTAAGAACATGCCGGTTGCTGTGGTGGAGGTGCACACAGAGTAGGAAAATTCTCCTTCACACACAGTTTCATGCGGTTGCGGTGCACAACTTGTGGAGTCCTGTCAGTTTTTCGGACTTCATACACATTAGAATCTGGATAAGGGATTGCTGTAATGGTATAGGGTTCCGGTTCCCATAAGGGATCAAGCTTTCCTGAACGACGGAAATTTCTGACCCAGACTTTATCTCCAACCTGAAGAGGTTTAGCATGAGCATGGAGATTGTAGTCATCTTGTTGCTTCTGACGAGCTTCTTCCATACGCTGATCAACAATTTCTTTGGCTTCTGTTATCCTTTTTTGATGTTCTGCAACCCAATCTGTTTTTGGAAAGGGGTTGATGGAATCTGGAACCTGAATTCCTAAGGCTCTGTCTCTTGGCAATTGTCCTTGCCTACCAAACATAAGGTAGTAGGGTGAATATCCAGTGGAACAATGTGTTGTGTTGTTGTAAATTTCAACGAGTTCTCCAAGAAGTTCAGGCCATTCTGCTTGTTTGTTAACTGAAGTAGTTCGAAGCATGTTGATGAAGACTTGGTTTACTCTTTCACAAAGGCCATTACCTTGTGGATGATATGCCGTGGTTCTCAACTTCTTACAGTCATGAAACTGGCAAAGTTCTTGAAACAGTTGAGATTCAAATGCTGGTCCACGATCAGTTAACACAGCTTCTGGACATCCATAGGAACACACATACTTGTCATAGAACATGATGGCAGTGGTTCTTGCTGTAATGTCTTTAACAGGTACAACAACAGCCCACTTTGAATAGTGATCGACCATTGTCAAAGCATAAGTGTAACCAGAACGTGTTGGTGCAAGTTTCACATGGTCCAGTGCTACCAGTTGATTTGGCTTGTTAGACCGGATTGGATGGAGCGGTGCTCTAGCATCTCTACGTCTTGCTTTTGTGATCTGACAGGCGGAGCATTCGTTACACCATTTTTCAATGTCTTCTCTCATTCCGATCCAATAGAAGCGTTTTCGGATTGTAGCTTCTGTCTTATGTACGCCAAAATGTCCTGACTGGTCATGGTACGCATCTAAGACAATGTTTGCATCTCGCCTTGGGATGAGAATTTGATGTAGTCTCTCACCCGAGACTGGATCTAATGAGTTGCGTAAGATCATACTCTTCTGGACGAAGAGGCGCTTTCTTTGTCTCCATAGGCGGAAAAGTTCAATATCTGGTTGCGCACGACGAAGTCGAATTGGTACTCTACCAGCAGTAAGGTAGTCGAAAATTTCTCCTAGAACACGACTTTCATTTTGGATTTTCTTCCACATAGAAGAATCTTGTAGTGATTCAGATGGCTTGTTAGGATGTTGGTCACCAATTGATGCAGCAGTGATTGCATTTTGTTGAGCAAACCTGTTGTAGAAGGGAGGCATCTCTATTTCTTCCCAGATGTCATCTTGGGGAGGTTCTTCTCCATCTTGTAGACGGGATAATGCATCTGCATTAATGTTGGATTTGCCACTTCTGTACTTGATAATGAATGAGTAGTTTGCCAGTCGGGAAGCCCACCTTTGTTCCAAGGCACCTAGTTTTGCAGAGTTAAGGTGTGCCAGAGGATTGTTATCCGTATACACAGTGAACGGTGTAGCCGCAAGGTAATCTTTAAATTTTTCTGTAACGGCCCACACAAGAGCTAGCAGCTCCAGCTTAAAGGAACTGTAGTTTCTGTCATTCCGTTCGGCGCATGTTAAACTACGACTGGCATAGGCGATGACTCTTTCCTTGTTATCTTGAACCTGGGACAACACGGCTCCAAGACCTCGGTAGCTGGCATCCGTATAGACACAGAAGGGTTGGCCATAGTCTGGGTACGCCAAGATGGGAGGTTGAGTCAAAAGGGCTTTCAGCTCTTGGAATGCAGATTCTTGACTTTCTGACCAATCAATGGGAAGCTTGCCATTGTAATTTTCTCTGGGACATCCACGTAGAAGTTCATTAAGTGGTTCAGCAACTTGTGCAAAATGTGGAATGAAGCGGCGATAATAGCCTGCGAATCCCAAGAAACGTCTCACTTCCTTCACCGTCTTTGGTGTTGGCCAGTCCTTGACAACAGCAATCTTTGTTGGGTCTGGTTGTACTCCCTCTGCACTGACAACATGACCAAGGTAGCTAACTTTTGGCTTCAACAAGTGACATTTGGAAGGCTTGATCTTTAGGCCATGCTGGATAAGCACACTAAAAACTTCAGACAGGTGTTGCAGGTGCTCTTGATATGTCCTGGAGTAGACAATGACATCATCAAGGTAAAGCAATACACTCTGAAAATTTAGGTGACCCAAGCACCGTTCCATGAGTCGCTGGAATGTGGCGGGAGCATTGCAGAGTCCAAATGGCATACTGTTAAATTCGAAGAGTCCCATGGGAGTGGTAAACGCAGTCTTCTCCCTGTCTTCAGGTGCCATGGGCACTTGCCAGTAGCCACTGGTCAGGTCCAAGGTGGAAAAGTAGGCAGATGAGCCGAGAGCTGTAAGTGACTCTTCAATACGTGGCAATGGATATGCATCCTTGTGCGTAATGCTGTTCAGCTTGCGGTAATCCACACAAAATCTAATTGATCCGTCTTTCTTTTTTACGAGAACCAAAGGAGCAGCCCAAGGACTTTGACTCTCGCAGACAACACCAGTTTCCTTCATCTCTCGCAACATTTTCTTCACAGACTGGTACATAGCTGGAGGAATTGGTCTATGTCTCTCTTTAATGGGAGGATGATCACCTGTAACTATGCGATGTTGGATGAGTGGCGTCTGTCCGTAGTCCAATGGGTGTTTGCTAAACGCTTGACAATATCTCTTGGCAACGTTCAGAACGCCAGCTATTCTATCGGCAGGAGTATTGGCGTCTCCCACGTTGAGTTCTGACAACCAAGATGTTGAAGAGGGGTTACCTTTCTCCTTAGTGACTTTTGCTGATTGCTGAGTAGCAACAATGTCAGTGTTTATGACATCTCCTGGAAGGAGTTGATACAGCTGAGCAACTGAATGGAACTTGTGCAGAATTACTGGTGTGTCACTTAAATTCACTAGCCTTACTGGTACTCTCCCGTTGGAGACGGTAACAAGACTTCTTGCTGCTTTCACCAGTGGCTGATCATCTGACTGCATGGGTTCCAGAAGAGCTTGGTAGTCTTCATTTCCAATACCCGGTCGGGCACGACACCAGATGAGAGTTTCTGCATTAGCCTGTAGCGTGAGTGGTCGAGCATCTTGTATCCTGACACGGCAGATCTCACCCTTCTTATTGGCAAACTTTTGCTGAGCAATGAGCGCTTTAATGTGATGTTGTAGAACTCTCTTATAGGAAGGAGCAGCTGTAGGGAGAGAGGCACGCAAGGCATCCAATACATCAACAAAACAGTTACGCATTATATTCATGCCTAGTACAAACTCAGCGGAACCTTCTTCCTCTACATCAGTGACCACCACACCTTGATAAGGTAATTTTACATTTCCCACTTGAATAGCGGGTTCCCAGTAACCTAATAATGGTATAGGTTGACCATTGCTGGCAAGTAGATTTAAATCATCAATGTCAGGTTTTTGTAAATTACTCAAGTCCCAATTTTTAAAGAATGTCTTTTTACGGATGGTAGACACTTGTGAACCTGTATCTAGTAATGCTTCTAGTGGTACACCATCAACAATAACAGTTACATAGGGGCAGGATGAGACATAACGTGAGAGTCCCGCTTTGGATACTTTTGGAGTTGGACCTTCTTTCTGTCCTCCTGAGGAGCGGTCCGCATCCTCAGGGGCAGTCCGTTTAACTGCCAACATTGGGCTTTAGTGTGACCAGGCTCATGACAATAGTAACACACAAGTCTCTTACTCGAAAAGTTCCTGTTTGGAGGTGGTCGTCCAGGACTTGGACGATGTGAACGAGGCCCTGGTGACTCGGCTCTGCTAAGGGGTGACTCATGTGCTGGAGGTGTGGACCTGAGAGTTAGCTCTTGCAAAGTCTTATTCATCTCTCTAAGTATCTCAGTCATTAGATCCACATGTTTTGGGGTCAATGACTCAGTAACAGGGGTAGAGGTTTGGGCAGCCTGTATAACCTGGGGAGCAGTTGAAAATAACTTTTCAGAGGGAACAGCAGTTGCTCCCATAATATCTGGTGAAAATGCACAGGCAGTGGCACCCCCTAGAGGTGTATCAGGTCCCAAAACTTGTAGAGCCAGGGATTTAAAGGCAGAGAAGGTCACGCCTGGGTATTGGGCAGCCAACATGCGGAGTTGAGTCTGAGTTAATTTTGAGTCTAAGCCCTCAATGAAACGATCCAACAAAATTTTATCAGCTTCCGCAGGGGCAATAGTGTCTATTTGTTGGAGGTGATGAAATGCATTCTGCAGAGCCACTGCATAGGCCCGAATAGTCTCACCTGGTCTCTGACGCCTTTCATAGAAGCGTAGTCTGACCTCTGTTGGTGACTGGATCTCGAACTCCTTCTTAAGTTTCTCGAAGATCTGCTCGACGCTGGTCTTTTCAGAAGCCGGCCAGGTATGGACTTCCTCAGCAGCAGGTCCCTGGAGTTGTCCCAGCAGCAGCTGCACCTGTTGGACGGGAGAAAAAGAGAAAAACTGGAACATGCCAAAGAGCTTTTCGCGGAATTCTGGAAGGGTATGTGGATCTCCTCTGTAGCTTGGCAGCGTTGGAGTCCCGAAGAAGACTGGCATCCCCATCATGGTAGCAGCTGGCACGGTTGGTGGCGTTACGCCGAGTGCAGGAGCAGAAATAGCACTGGTTGCTGGTGGTGATGCGGCACTGGTGCCTGACTGCTCACTTGTGCTGGGATCGGACATGCTGGAACTTTTGAGTGCGCTGTCTCTTTAAGATAGCTGAAGATGTTGTGCAGCAGTAATAGGCCGCACTGGTGGACCCGCGTGACAAAATGGCGCGAAAAAAAAAAATGTTGTACGCAGAGTTGCGCGGACGGGCAGTTCAATAGTGTCAACAAAACTTGTAATGCAGGTCTCGCTGGCATAAGAGGGGTTAAAGCGCACTAAAAAATTTTATGAATTGCGCAAAATTCGTATCCTGTTCGTGACGCCAGAAAAAACGGAGTTGTGGTGACCAGGGGCAATGCTGCAGGGTCTGCTGGTACTTGTGGTGCAGCCAGGGCAAGAATAGGTATGTCACGAGTGGAGAAATGGCCGGGGATCTTGCCCTAATCCCTAGTACACACACAGCATGCCGCTTTTGTCAAATGTCCCACTTGTTCTCGCTCACATGGTACAGGCTGGAATGACTTCTGAGACCAAGGTTAAAGAACGGGGAGCTTTACTGAAAACTTTGTGCAAAACAATTCCCAAATGCAGTAGACAATCTTTTATAATGAAGCACTTGACAGAAGATGTACATCACAGACCTCAGATAAGTGGAGAGTAAATTGGTCACAATCCCCTTTAACTCTTTAGATGGTATTGGCGGGTTTTGGGGAAGTCACAGTCCAAGTAATCACTTGTGAGGATCTTTACAGCTTGGCTCACTGTAGTTTTAAACATGAATCTGTACTCACAGAGGGACTCTGCCTTGCTGTCACACCATACGCTAGTAAGCATGCAGGAGTACAGGCACCGACATGAAAGCCGATAAGTCACTGCCCTGACCGTAGGTCTCAATAGGTACAGTGTCTGCCAGGGGCCCTGGTTCAGCTCTATCCCCCTGGACTAAAGAAGAATTCCTTACTTGGAGAAACAATCTGAAGGACTGAAGATCTCTATCCCCACAGTGTGGACTGGTTATCAGGGTACTTGCTTGCAGCAGTATCATGGAAAAAGAAGATTTTGAAAAGATGCAGACTTATCTGTGACTGGAGCTTAGCAGTAGACATGTCTCCAGGTTGCACACCACACTCGAACTCCCTTGAGGAGCTGAAGGCCAGCCCACCTGGTCAGAGGAGGCTGTACCAACGGGGACCTCCCACAGACTTCTGGAACTTTCTTCCAGACTGTTGTCTATGAAAGGTGGGTGTGACCAAGTATCTCTCCACCTTTTGACAGACAACTATGCAAATACAAGCAGACTAATGTGAAGACACAATATGTTTTGACCAGTAGGTGCCACTAGAGACATGTATGCAATATAAAACAAGTTAAGTCTATACTGATGGCATCCTAACCTCACAGTAGCATGACATAACACTTACTCTAATACATGGCATGCTGACTGGGACACCACACACACACAGGGACACACACACACACACACACACACACACACACAGGGACACACACACAGAAAGAGACACACACACAGAAAAAGAAACAGACACACACACACAGAAAGAGACACACACACACACACACACACACACACACACACACACACCATACCACCCAAGTGTCCCTGATTTGGAGGGACTGTCCCTCTTTGAAGCTCATGCCCCCATATCCCTCGTTGTTCTCCTTTGTCCCTCTTTAAGGTGTAACATGCAGATCTGCATTAATAAATGATTCATTCCCCTATTCAAAGTGTTTCTATTGTTGTAAGTATTACACCCTATCTCCTATACATTCCTTAGTGAGGAATGTTCCCTCAGTTAAAAATTGTCCCTCTTTCCCACCCTAAAATGTTGGAAGGTATGCACACACTGTGGGTACCTGCTGCTGCTGCTGCCGCCGCCGCCGCTCTCAGACGCGCAGGTGTCGGGGGTCAGGGTTTGGCCGAGGTTACCCTCCTCCCCTCCTCCGTTCCTCCGCACCTCCGCAGCCGCCAGCCGCCGTCGCCGTTCTCACACACACACCAGCACTTCCTGGCTGTTGCGCGCTCGTCGTCGGTGGGCGTGCCCCATATGGCAGGCGTCCAATGAAAACATTGGACGCCGCCCATTGACGACCAGCGCGCAGCAGCCTGAAGTGCCGGTCAGTGTGTGAATGTGTGTGCGTGTTTGTGTGAATGAGAGTGGCGGCGGCCGCCCCTGGACTCGAGTATAAGCCGAGGCCCAAAAAGTGGGCTGAAAAACTCGGCTTATACTCGAGTATATACGGTACATATAATATTATTAATATTTGGTTATTAATTATTTAATTTTATTTACATAATTGGCTTAAGCAGTCAGGAGATATTGATATAATATTTTAGATATTGTATTGTTTACAGTACTAGTACCACCTGTTGGGAACCCCTGCCCTAGAACTACTGATGTGACCACCCTTAGACAGATATCATCCATTTATTGGCTGGGTAAGGACATTTTATTGCAAGTTGGACATTTTGGCATGAAAAGGAGACCCCCCCCCCCAAAATGACATGTAATGACCTTTGCCAACCTCAAGACCACTATTTAGGTTTTGGGGAACCCAAACATTGATTGTATGGGGAACCAACAATTCCTGATGGAAGTCATGGCCTATGTCAATAAATCCAACACTGTTAAAGCAGAACAAAACCCGGGAATTGGACTTTCCTGTGTTTTGTTCCGTGCCTTCTGAAGCGGGATGTCCTGCTGTGAGAAACCCCACCCCAGGAAGCCCCCCCCCCCCAAAAAAAAACTCACCTCGCCACTCTCCAATGACGCATGCACAGGGATTCCGATTCAGGATGCCCCAGAGAAGTTCCATTGGCCGGCCCCGGAATCTTTCAGATTCCAGGCCAGCCACTGGTAGGTTTTGTTCCGCTTTAAAGTGGATCAAAACCCAGGATTCTGACTATCCTGGGTGCTGGTCCTCACTGCGTGAAACCCCCCAGATCATTAAAGTTAATTCACCTCTTCCCGGTCCTAGGGCGCATGCGTGGTCGCTTGTCCAATCAGTGCACTACTGGCGGCCGCATCCCCCGCTTCCTTCTAACAGGGAGCGTGAACTCGCTGACCATTCACAAATGCCTGGAGCAGGCATAGAGGAGATGCATGCGCTGTTGGACCGGGAAGGAAGGTAAGTGTATGGGGCAACCTGGGGGGGGGGGGGGGTCACACAGCGGGACATCCCGATTTTGGATGTCCCAGGGGGAGGGAATCAATCTATAAATCAATCTATAAGATTCCCGGGCCGATCACGGTGGCTTTTGGTCCACTTTAAAGTGGACCAACACCCTATAAGATTCCCGGGCCGAACAGCATCGGGCCTGCGGGGCACCCCGATCGGGGAAAGCCCCGAAATCCCTACCTGCTCCTCGATCCAGCGGCATCCCTCTAGCAGGGCGTGCACCCGCGCAGGCCGTTTGGGAATGGCCGGCGCGGCTGCGCTCCCTGTAAGAGTGACGTGCGGGATGCGGCAGCGGGCGCGCTCGCTTGTCCGTCGACAGACCTCGCTTGTCCGTAGGCGGGGATTGGCTGCAGCGGTCACGTGGGATCGTTGACAGGTGAGTTTTTGGGGCTTTCTGGGGGGTTTCACACACCCCGATCGGGGTGCCCCACCGAAGTGGACCAAAACCCAGGATAGTCCTTGAGACACAATGAGCTGCGGTGCTGGACACAACAACATAAAACTCACCGAAACACCGGGATCTCTTTGGCAAACTTGATGACCTGCTGGATCATGTAGGTGCTGAGGTCCGCAAAGTGGGGGAGGACTCGGAAGTTTTGTGACGTGACCTCACCCTCCATCAGCTCCTCTGTGAAGGCGTCCTGGCTTGCGTAATCCGGGAAGCTGGCGGGGCCTGTTATCGGTGTGCTTCCCCATCTGACTGCAACCACCGGCCGCTGCAACTGCAATAAGACAAGGAGAGCAGGGTGGTGAGCTGCTGAAAAACTGGAGGCGCATCAAATATCAGCTAGTACAGCGCCATAAACTACCACATAGGCACAAGAGAACCTTTCACAAATGGGCACAGCACAAAGTATATAGTAAAAAATATACTGTAATTGCCGGCGTATAAGACGACTTTTTCCCACTGTAAAACATGCCTCCAAGTGGGGGGGTCGTCTTATACGCCGGCAGCACCTGGGTCCAGGGGCGGACTGGCCATAGGGCGTACCCGGCAATATCCAGGGAAGGCCGCAAACCTCAAAACAACAGATGCTAGAGGGTGAGGGGCGGACGTCGCGGCTGGCTGGCCTGCACGTCCCTGCTGTTCCTGTCGTCGCCGCCGCCGCCGCCGCCGCCGCCGCCGCCGCCGCTCTCCTACACACTAACACACACACATTCATGCTTACTTCACTTCCTGGCTGTTGCGCGCTGGTCGTCGGTGGGCGTGCCCCAGATGGCCGGGGTCCAATGAAAACAATGGACGCCGGCCATCTGGGGCATGCCCACCGTCGACCAGCGCGCAACAGCCAGGAAGTGCCGGTAAGCATGAATGTGTGTGCGTGTTTGTGTGTATGAGAGCGGCGGCGACAGGAACAGCAGGGACGGGCAGACCGGCCCTCCGACCATCGGTAAGTGTGTGGGTGTTTGAGCGGCGGGGCGGAGGGAGGAGGGAGTGGGGCCACTCGCTGGCTGTACTGGGGGATGCCCCCATGCCTATATTAAGGGATGCCCCCATGCCTGTACTGAGGGATGCCCCCATACCTGTACTGAGGGATGCCCCCATGCCTGTACTGAGGGATGCCCCCATGCCTGTATTGAGGGATGGCCCCCTGCCTGTACTGAGGGATGCCCCCATGCCTGTACTGAGGGATGCCCCCATGCCTGTACTGAGGGATGCCCCCATGCCTGTACTGAGGGATGGCCCCCTGCCTGTACTGAGGGATGCCGCCATGAATGTATTGAGGGATGCCCCCATACCTGTACTGAGGGATGCCCCCATGCCTGTACTGAGGGATGCCCCCATGCCTGTACTGAGGGATGCCCCCATACCTGTACTGAGGGATGCCCCCATGCCTGTACTGAGGGATGCCCCCATACCTGTACTGAGGGATGCCCCCCTGCCTGTACTGAGGGATGCCCCCATGCCTGTACTGAGGGATGCCCCCATACCTGTACTGAGGGATGCCCCCCTGCCTGTACTGAGGGATGCCCCCATGCCTGTACTGAGGGATGCCCCCATGCCTGTATTGAGGGATGCCCCATGCCTGTACTGAGGGATGCCCCCCTGCCTGTACTGAGGGATGGCCCCCTGCCTGTACTGAGGGATGCCCCCATGCCTGTACTGAGGGATGGCCCCCTGCCTGTACTGAGGGATGCCCCCATGCCTGTACTGAGGGATGCCCCCATGCCTGTACTGAGGGATGCCCCATGCCTGTAGTAAGGGATGCCCCCATGCCTGTATTGATGGATGCCCCCATGACTGTATTGAGGGATGCCCCCATGTCTGTACTGAGGGATGCCCCCATGCCTGTACTGAGGGATGCCCCCATGCCTGTACTGAGGGATGCCCCCATGCCTGTACTGAGGGATGCCCCATGCCTGTAGTAAGGGATGCCCCCATGCCTGTATTGATGGATGCCCCCATGACTGTATTGAGGGATGCCCCCATGTCTGTACTGAGGGATGCCCCCATGCCTGTACTGAGGGATGCCCCCATTCTTGTACTGAGGGATGCCCCCATGCCTGTACTGAGGGATGCCCCCATTCTTGTACTGAGGGATGCCCCCATGCCTGTATTGAGGGATGGCCCCCTGCCTGTACTGAGGGATGCCCCTATGCCTGTATTGAGGGATGCCCCTATGCCTGTATTGAGGGATGCCCCATGCCTGTATTGAGGGATGCCGCCATGCCTGTATTGAGGGATGCCCCCATGCCTGTACTGAGGGATGCCCCCATGCCTGTACTGAGGGATGCCCCTATGCCTGTATTGAGGGATGCCCCTATGCCTGTATTGAGGGATGCCCCATGCCTGTATTGAGGGATGCCGCCATGCCTGTATTGAGGGATGCCCCCATGCCTGTACTGAGGGATGCCAATTAAAAAACCACGTATGTTGAAGCACACCTAAATGCTACTAATTAGTAAAGTGGAAACAAAATAGGCCAAAAATGACCGGTGTTCAGTCCCCTTAAGCTTGCATACTACCATACAGGGAAGATACTGTACAAAAGAAATAATAAGGGGGCGAACAACCGCAATGTGTGTTGCAAAAAAGGAGTGCAGAGTTTATTCATAAGACAAAGAATTGGAGTGCTGTACATATATACAATGCGATAAAGCCCACAAATCAGGCTTGATAATGCACAAAAAAGGGCCACAGCCCTGGTTGTTGACCGCTAGGTGGCGCAGCTGCGTAAGATTATAAACAGTATACACACACAGGTGCATTAAAGCGGACCTTCACTCTAAATAAGAGTCTATCTTATATGTTTCCCACACCCTGTACATACAGATTGCTCACATTAAAAATCATCCTACCTGCATGTACTGCATTTTATAAGCCTTTAAACATCCAAGATGGCGGCTTATGGAAGCTGCCATTTTTGCAGGCAGCCTGCAAACAGGAAGTGCCTGCAAACAGGAAGTGACTGTGCTGCTCTGCATTCTGGGACTGCTGACCTTTCCCTGACCCCAGCTCTGCTCTGTCTGAGCAAAGCACAGCTATAACCCGCCCCCCTGTACCTTATCCCACTCTCCTCTCCTCAGTAAGTGTGATGCTTCTGAGTCAAGATGGCGGCGCCCGTATCCTAAATTCCCGAACAGAGTTGCAGCCCAGTGGGGGAAAGTATAATAAATTAGTGACTAAACATGTAAAATATATTAATTTTAGATGGTGAGGAACTGTTTTTTAAGAGTTTGGGCTTTTCATTAAATCATGGTGAAGGTCCGGTTTAAGTTTGAACAAGAGGAGCAAAATCACATGATAAGCAGCACATGGATGAAGTGATTTAACAGGCAAGTGCAGAGCATACACAGGAGTATCCAAACTCCCCACAAACAGCAAAACACAGCAATGATCAGTTATAAAATACAACAGATAATAAGAAATCTTACAGGCAGCACAGGTGGACAAGAAAAAACCCCCAACGTTTCGGCTGTCAGGCCTTTGTCAAGAGGGAAGCGCTTGCCTGTAAGATTTCTTATTATCTGTTGTACTTTATAACTGATCATTGCTGTGTTTTGCTGTTTAGAGGAGTTAGGGGTTTGTGGGGAGTTTGGATACTCCTGTGTATGCTCTGCACTTGCCTGTTAAATCACTTCATCCATGTGCTGCTTATCATGTGATTTTGCTCCTCTTGTTCAAACTTAAACCGGACCTTCACCATGATTTAATGAAAAGCCCAAACTCTTAAAAAACGATTCCCCAGCATCTAAAATTAATATATTTTACATTTTTAGTCACTAACTTATTATTCTTTCCCCCACTGGGCTGCAACTCTGTTCAGGAATTTAGGATACGGGCACCGCCATCTTGACTCAGAAGCATCACACTTACTGAGGAGAGGAGAGTGGGATAAGGTACAGGGGGGCAGGTTATAGCTGTGCTTTGCTCAGACAGAGCAGAGCTGGGGTCAGGGAAAGGTCAGCAGTCCCAGAATGCAGAGCAGCACAGTCACTTCCTGTTTGCAGACACTTCCTGTTAGCAGGCTGCCTGATAAAATGGCGGCTTCCATAAGCCGCCATCTTGGATGTTTAAAGGCTCATAACATGCAGTAGATGCAGGTAGCATGATTTTTAATGTGAGCAATCTGTATGTACAGTGTGGGGGAAACATATAAGATAGACTCTTATTCAGAGTGAAGGTCCGCTTTAATGCACCTGTGTGTGTATACTGTTTATAATCTTACGCAACTGCGCCACCTAGCGGTCAACAACCAGGGCTGTGGCCCTTTTTTGTGCATCATCAAGCCTGATTTGTGGGCTTTATCGCATTGTATATATGTACAGCACTCCAATTCTTTGTCTTATGAATAAACTCTGCACTCCTTTTTTGCAACACACATTGTGGTTGTTCGCCCCCTTATTATTTCTTTTGTACTGAGGGATGCCCCCATGACTGTACTGAGGGATGCCCCCATGACTGTATGAAAGTATGACTGTAAGAAGCCAGAAAGTATGACTGTAAGAAGCCACCCAGGGACTCTGGGGAAGGGAATTAACATGTTGAAATAAAATCTGATGTTCTTTTACGTTTTATTTGGTGTGCGGAAGAGGGAGTAGTCCTATACGGTGAGTATATAACAAACTCTATATTTTGAGTGGAAATGTTGGGGGTCGTCTTATATGCCGGCAAATACGGTAAATCTTTATTTTAGTGACTTTACTACATAAAAAACAAATATAGACAATATTAAAAACAATTGCACCAATAGGAAGTCCTATTGCTCTGATATAAATAGGTCTAATAAATCAGAGACTTTATCACCTCCATTCTGGGAATAACACATCAGAAACAAATCTAAATTCATAATATTACACATATCATAAATACTAATCCTATCCAATGCAAAAAAGATACAATAAATATAAATGTGACAATATATATATATATATATATATATATATATATATATATCCAACCATGTGCAATAAGCTACATTAAAACAAATTGATGAGAGCAGCTGAGCTCTCCTATTATAAAGTGCAGATGCTGAAATGATGATGAAATGAATATAAATCCACTTTGTGATCCTACAAAACTATGATTGAGTAAAATACTATTTACCTATACCTAATATTTCTCACATATTTTGTGTCAACTATAAATAATACTACTAAAGTGCAATATACTTGGAAAGGAGAATGAAAAATAACACAGCTTAGGTCAAATAAATGAGCAAAGAGTATATGAGATACTTCCCCTATGGAAAGCTGTATATCATCCGAGGCCTGGCGCAAAACAAATAACCATAATCAAAATAGCAATCAAAAACAGGGACAACTTCATTAAATTGTACAGACATTCTTAGGGATCCGAATTATCCATAATCAGATGATGAGCATACAAAAAAAAAGCCCCAAACGTCCGGTTGTATACCATTTCATAATTTTCTTAATCTTATCCCAGTTCTTAAAAAGAGGGATCATAACATAATTTTGAGCAAAGACGGAGAAGGTAGAACCTCCCCAGGGGAAAAATCAGATTTTTCTAACACTGTAGGCAAACTGCTCCAAAATATCTCCCAGCGTGGACAGATTCTTTGGGGGACCGTGCCTGCTGCTTCCTTTTTTGGATTCCTAGTACAGTGCCCTTTAGTACGTCAGTGTGGTGAAACTGGACCATCCGATCAAGCCCTGACCCTTGAACAAAAGATCAAGGGTCAGGGTTGAGATTGGACCTCCACTCCATCCTTAACAGAGAGATCCTCACATTTAGCTGGGTTCCTTTGTAGACTTGATCGACTGTCAGTTGATAGCAATAGTTTACAGCACAGACTGGAAAAGTCTCACAATGGTGGGATGCAACACGGCTAGGACAGGACCAAACAGTTGACTGGGGGGTGGGTTGGCGGATAGGCTGCACGGGACATCTTATTTGACTGCAGTTGGCTTTAGTGTAGACTGGGGAGGTTGGAAAACAACTTGCTGTGGTGGGTTGCCACATTGGCTAGACAGGCTCTGGGCATGGGTCACACCACCGACTGGATAGGCCCTAAACTAACAGTTAGGTTCAGTTTATGAGATAGAGTCTGGAAAGTCCATAATTGTTGTTGGTGGTGCATGGTAAAGTTGCAACAGTTAAATCTGGTATAAATACAATAATACAATAATCTAGTTACTTGCCAATGTCCATGCACAAGCCATATAGAAAGCAACAACAAAGAAACACATCTAGTGCAACTCCATTAAAAACGAAGGTGTCCCCAATCCCTCCCACTGCGGCCGCTAGTGATAAAGAAATCGGCTCCTTCTGGTCTCCAAAATTATTCCTAACCTTCCACCTCTAGGCTGGACAGGCCCACACAGGGGGATGTGGTGGATGGGGTATAGGCTGGACAGGCCCACACAGGTGGATGTGGTGGATGGGGTAGACGCTGGACAGGCCCACACAGGGGGATGTGGTGGATGGGGTATAGGCCGGACAGGCCAACACAGGTGCATGTAGTGGATGGGGTAGACGCTGGACAGGCCCACACAGGGGGATGTGGTGGATGGGGTATAGGCGGACAGGCCCACACAGATGGATGTGGTGGATGGGGTATAGGCCGGACAGGCCCACACAGGTGGATGTGGTGGATGGGGTATAGGCCGGACAGGCCCACACAGGAGGATGTAGTGGATGGGGTAGACGCTGGACAGGCCCGCACAGGGGGATGTAGTGGATGGGGTATAGACTGGACAGGCCCACACAGGTGGATGTGGTGGATGGGGTATAGGCTGGACAGGCCCACACAGGTGGATGTGGTGGATGGGGTATAGGCCGGACAGGCCCACACAGATGGATGTGGTGGATGGGGTATAGGCCGGACAGGCCCACACAGGTGGATGTGGTGGATGGGGTATAGGCCGGACAGGCCCACACAGGTGGATGTAATGGATGGGGTAGACGCTGGACAGGCCCACACAGGGGGATGTGGTGGATGGGGTATAGGCTGGACAGGCCCACACAGGTGGATGTGGTGGATGGGGTATAGGCCGGACAGGCCCACACAGGTGGATGTGGTGGATGGGGTATAGGCCGGACAGGCCCACACAGGTGGATGTGGTGGATGGGGTATAGGCTGGACAGGCCCACACAGGTGGATGTGGTGGATGGGGTATAGGCTGGACAGGCCCACACAGGTGGATGTGGTGGATGGGGTATAGGCCGGACAGGCCCACACAGGTGGATGTGGTGGATGGGGTATAGGCCGGACAGGCCCACACAGGTGGATGTAGTGGATGGGGTAGACGCTGGACAGGCCCACACAGGTGGATGTGGTGGATGGGGTATAGGCTGGACAGGCCCACACAGGGGGATGTGGTGGATGGGGTATAGGCCGGACAGGCCCACACAGGTGGATGTAGTGGATGGGGTAGACGCTGGACAGGCCCACACAGGTGGATGTGGTGGATGGGGTATAGGCTGGACAGGCTCACACAGGTGGATGTGGTGGATGGGGGATAGGCCGGACAGGCCCACACAGGTGGATGTGGTGGATGGGGTAGACGCTGGACAGGCCCACACAGGTGGATGTGGTGGATGGGGTATAGGCTGGACAGGCTCACACAGGTGGATGTGGTGGATGGGGGATAGGCCGGACAGGCCCACACAGGTCGATGTGGTGGATGGGGTATAGGCCGGACAGGCCCACACGGGGGGATGTGGTGGATGGGGTATAGGCTGGACAGGCCCACACAGGGGGATGTGGTGGATGGGGTATAGGCTGGACAGGCCCACACAGGTGGATGTGGTGGATGGGGTAGACGCTGGACAGGCCCACACAGGGGGATGTGGTGGATGGGGTATAGGCTGGACAGGCCCACACAGGGGGATGTGGTGGATGGGGTATAGGCTGGACAGGCCCACACAGGGGGATGGGGTATAGGCTGGACAGGCCCACACAGGTCGATGTGGTGGATGGGGTATAGGCCGGACAGGCCCTCACAGGGGGATATGGCGGATGGGGTATAGGCTGGACAGGCCCACACAGGGGGATGTGGTGGATGGGGTAGACGCTGGACAGGCCCACACAGGTGGATGGGGTATAGGCTGGACAGGCCCACACAGGTCGATGTGGTGGATGGGGTATAGGCCGGACAGGCCCACACAGGGGGATGTGGTGGATGGGGTATAGGCTGGACAGGCCCACACAGGGGGATGTGGTGGATGGGGTATAGGCTGGACAGGCCCACACAGGGGGATGCGGTGGATGGGGTAGACGCTGGACAGGCCCACACAGGTGGATGGGGTATAGGCTGGACAGGCCCACACAGGTCGATGTGGTGGATGGGGTATAGGCCGGACAGGCCCTCACAGGGGGAGATGGTGGATGGGGTATAGGCTGGACAGGCCCATACAGGGGGATGTGGTGGATGGGGTATAGGCTGGACAGGCCCACACAGGGGGATGTGGTGGATGGGGTATAGGCTGGACAGGCCCATACAGGGGGATGTGGTGGATGGGGTATAGGCCGGACAGGCTCACACAGGTGGTTGTGGTGGATGGGGTATAGGCCGGACAGGCCCACACAGGTGGATGTGGTGGATGGGGTATAGGCCGGACAGGCCCACACAGGGGGATGTGGTGGATGGGGTAGACGCTGGACAGGCCCACACAGGTGGATGTGGTGGATGGGGTATAGGCTGGACAGGCCCACACAGGTGGATGTGGTGGATGGGGTATAGGCTGGACAGGCCCATACAGGGGGATGTGGTGGATGGGGTATAGGCCGGACAGGCCCACACAGGTGGATGTGGTGGATGGGGTATAGGCTGGACAGGCCCACACAGGTGGATGTGGTGGATGGGGTACAGGCTGGACAGGCCCACACAGGTGGATGTGGTGGATGGGGTAGACGCTGGACAGGCCCACACAGGGGGATGTGGTGGATGGGGTATAGGCTGGACAGGCCCACACAGGTGGATGTGGTGGATGGGGTATAGGCTGGACAGGCCCACACAGGGGGATGTGGTGGATGGAGTATAGGCTGGACAGGCCCACACAGGTCGATGTGGTGGATGGGGTATAGGCTGGACAGGCCCACACAGGTCGATGTGGTGGATGGGGTATAGGCTGGACAGGCCCACACAGGGGGATGTGGTGGATGGGGTATAGGCTGGACAGGCCCACACAGGGGGATGCGGTGGATGGGGTAGACGCTGGACAGGCCCACACAGGTGGATGGGGTATAGGCTGGACAGGCCCACACAGGGGGATATGGCGGATGGGGTATAGGCTGGACAGGCCCACACAGGGGGATGTGGTGGATGGGGTAGACGCTGGACAGGCCCACACAGGGGGATGTGGTGGATGGGGTATAGGCCGGACAGGCCCTCACAGGGGGATATGGCGGATGGGGTATAGGCTGGACAGGCCCACACAGGGGGATGTGGTGGATGGGGTAGACGCTGGACAGGCCCACACAGGGGGATGTGGTGGATGGGGTATAGGCTGGACAGGCCCACACAGGGGGATGTGGTGGATGGGGTATAGGCTGGACAGGCCCACACAGGGGGATGCGGTGGATGGGGTAGACGCTGGACAGGCCCACACAGGTGGATGGGGTATAGGCTGGACAGGCCCACACAGGTCGATGTGGTGGATGGGGTATAGGCCGGACAGGCCCTCACAGGGGGATATGGTGGATGGGGTATAGGCTGGACAGGCCCATACAGGGGGATGTGGTGGATGGGGTATAGGCTGGACAGGCCCACACAGGGGGATGTGGTGGATGGGGTATAGGCCGGACAGGCTCACACAGGTGGTTGTGGTGGATGGGGTATAGGCCGGACAGGCCCACACAGGTGGATGTGGTGGATGGGGTATAGGCCGGACAGGCCCACACAGGGGGATGTGGTGGATGGGGTAGACGCTGGACAGGCCCACACAGGTGGATGTGGTGGATGGGGTATAGGCCGGACAGGCCCACACAGGTGGATGTGGTGGATGGGGTATAGGCTGGACAGGCCCACACAGGGGGATGTGGTGGATGGGGTATAGGCTGGACAGGCCCACACAGGGGGATGTGGTGGATGGGGTATAGGCCGGACAGGCCCACACAGGTGGATGTGGTGGATGGGGTATAGGCTGGACAGGCCCACACAGGGGGATATGGTGGATGGGGTATAGGCCGGACAGGCCCACACAGGTGGATATGGTGGATGGGGTATAGCATGCCTCCCAACTGTCCCGATTTTCCCGGGATTGTCCCGATTTTTTAGAAGGATCCCGCGGTCCCGGAACATTACCAAATGTCCCGGGACCCCCTGCGCTGTGACACCCAGGGCCGCAATGAGTGACGCCGGCGGGAAGATAACTTCCTGGCGCGTGGGGTGAGAGAGTGGGGCGGGCGCACGGGGGTGGGTGGGCAGGCGCACGGGGGTGGGTGGGCAGGCGCATGGGGGTGGGGGGGCTACGTACCGCATGCAGGGGTGAAGCCAGGCAGCCGACATTGCTGGAGCTGGAGAGCGTGACGGGGGCGTGACGGGGGTGTGGCCGGGGCGTGACGGGGGTGTGGCCGGGGCGTGACGGGGGTGTGGCCGGGGCGTGACCGGGGTGTGGCCGGGGGCATGACTTGTCCCGCTTTCAAGTTTACAGAAGTTGGGAGGTATGGGTATAGGTTGGACAGGCCCACACAGGTGGATGTGGTGGATGGAGTATAGGCTGGACAGGTCCACACAGGTGGATGTGGTGGATGGGGTATAGGCCGGACAGGCCCACACAGGGGGATGTGGTGGATGGGGTAGACGCTGGACAGGCCCACACAGGTGGATGTGGTGGATGGGGTATAGGCCGGACAGGCCCACACAGGTGGATGTGGTGGATGGGGTATAGGCTGGACAGGCCCACACAGGGGGATGTGGTGGATGGGGTATAGGCTGGACAGGCCCACACAGGGGGATGTGGTGGATGGGGTATAGGCCGGACAGGCCCACACAGGTGGATGTGGTGGATGGGGTATAGGCTGGACAGGCCCACACAGGGGGATATGGTGGATGGGGTATAGGCCGGACAGGCCCACACAGGTGGATATGGTGGATGGGGTATAGCATGCCTCCCAACTGTCCCGATTTTCCCGGGATTGTCCCGATTTTTTAGAAGGATCCCGCGGTCCCGGAACATTACCAAATGTCCCGGGACCCCCTGCGCTGTGACACCCAGGGCCGCAATGAGTGACGCCGGCGGGAAGATAACTTCCTGGCGCGTGGGGTGAGAGAGTGGGGCGGGCGCACGGGGGTGGGTGGGCAGGCGCACGGGGGTGGGTGGGCAGGCGCATGGGGGTGGGGGGGCTACGTACCGCATGCAGGGGTGAAGCCAGGCAGCCGACATTGCTGGAGCTGGAGAGCGTGACGGGGGCGTGACGGGGGTGTGGCCGGGGCGTGACGGGGGTGTGGCCGGGGCGTGACGGGGGTGTGGCCGGGGCGTGACCGGGGTGTGGCCGGGGGCATGACTTGTCCCGCTTTCAAGTTTACAGAAGTTGGGAGGTATGGGTATAGGTTGGACAGGCCCACACAGGTGGATGTGGTGGATGGAGTATAGGCTGGACAGGTCCACACAGGTGGATGTGGTGGATGGGGTATAGGCCGGACAGGCCCTAACTCTTGGCCATGGTGGACAGGGTATAGTCTGGACAGAAACTGTTAGATGCAATAAATATAACAAAATAATAGTGATAGTGATAATAGTGGCTGTATAATATAGTAGCTCTATAGTTTGTAGCATTTATATGTGCTATAAGGTCACTGTATTATATATCAACACTGTCAGTGAATGCGTCAAAAATGCCAGTACCAGAATCGGCCACCGGGTGACAGTAAAGCTACAAAACTGCTCTAGCATGAGAATCACTAACAGGCTGATTCATCACTAACGCCAGGTAGCGACAGATGAGCGTCTGTAGCAGGCATTTTCAGAGCGCCGGCTAGTAGTCGCAGTGCTCGGCCGTGAGTCGCTACTTTATAGCGACTCAGTCGCTGTTCAGTAATGTTGAATACATTGTGAGGAGTCGCTATTTGACCAGTACAGAGCTGTATGGGAGCGCATGTTAGCGACTGCTCATAGCGACCGACTCACACCATATTCAGCAAAAAAACAGCCTCACAAATCTCTGGCGCTGAAAAATGCTTCTCTGAAGCCCAGAGCGCAGGAGGCGGTGTGATTAAAGTCTGTTTTTCAGCATCTATCCACTAGTAACAAAGCGAAAACATATGGAATTACATTGTAATAACATTGTGACATGACACTTTAATGGCAGAGCTGTAATGTCATTTCTGAGGAAATATATAAAAAATTAAAAAAATGTGAAAAAACTGCTTATTCAATGTCAGGAGAGGTCACAGAATTATTTGAGATTTTAAAACAAAAAACAAACAAACAAAAACAGTTTAAAGAGAAGGAAAGGATCGTCCATTGAAATGTATGGGAGAGCGACAGGTAGCGAGAGGTCATACCTGGCGCTGTGCAAGGCTGAACGCCGGCGCTGTTTGCTGAGGCTGTGAAAATGATGAATCAGGCGCTACATGGCGCTATCCCAGTCGCTAAACAGATTCTGCTTAATAAATGTGTAATTGCTGCCGTGTCCGGCGTTCACCTGTCGCTACCTGTCATTAACCAGCTACTAAGAGACGTAATTATAAAGCATTGCCCCTTTTTTAAGGGCATCAGTGGCAGGTGAGGTCATTAGAGCTGCAGCTCTCCCCAGCAATGCACAGGTGAGGTCATTAGAGCTGCAGCTCTCCCCAGCAATGTACATGTGAGGTCATTAGAGCTGCAGCTCTCCCCAGCAATAAACAGGTGAGGTCATTAGATCTGCAGCTCTCCCCAGCAATGCACAGGTGAGGTCATTAGAGCTGCAGCTCTCCCCAGCAATGCACAGGTGAGGTCATTAGAGCTGCAGCTCTCCCCAGCAATGCACAGGTGAGGTCATTAGAGCTGCAGCTCTCCCCAGCAATGCACAGGTGAGGTCATTAGAGCTGCAGCTCTCTCCAGCAATGCACAGGTGAGGTCATTAGAGCTGCAGCTCTCCCCAGCAATGCACAGGTGAGGTCATTAGATCTGCAGCTCTCCCCAGCAATGCACAGGTGAGGTCATTAGAGCTGCAGCTCTCCCCAGCAATGCACAGGTGAGGTCATTAGAGCTGCAGCTCTCCCCAGCAATGCACAGGTGAGGTCATTAGAGCTGCAGCTCTCCCCAGCAATGCACAGGTGAGGTCATTAGAGCTGCAGCTCTCCCCAGCAATGCACAGGTGAGGTCATTAGATCTGCAGCTCTCCCCAGCAATGCACAGGTGAGGTCATTAGATCTGCAGCTCTCCCCAGCAATGCACAGGTGAGGTCATAAGAGCTGCAGCTCTCCCCAGCAATGCACAGGTGAGGTCATTAGAGCTGCAGCTCTCCCCAGCAATGCACAGGTGAGGTCATAAGAGCTGCAGCTCTCCCCAGCAATGCACAGGTGAGGTCATTAGAGCTGCAGCTCTCCCAGCAATGCACAGGTGAGGTCATTAGAGTTGCAGCTCTCCCCAGCAATGCACAGGTGAGGTCATTAGAGCTGCAGCTCTCCCCAGCAATGCACAGGTGAGGTCATTAGAGCTGCAGCTCTCCCAGCAATGCACAGGTGAGGTCATTAGAGTTGTAGCTCTCCCCAGCAATGCACAGGTGAGGTCATAAGAGCTGCAGCTCTCCCCAGCAATGCACAGGTTCAGTCATTAGAGCTGCAGCTCTCCCCAGCAATGCACAGGTGAGGTCATAAGAGCTGCAGCTCTCCCCAGCAATGCACAGGTTCAGTCATTAGAGCTGCAGCTCTCCCCAGCAATGCACAGGTGAGGTCATAAGAGCTGCAGCTCTCCCCAGCAATGCACAGGTGAGGTCATTAGAGCTGCAGCTCTCCCCAGCAATGCGCAGGTGAGGTCATTAGAGCTGCAGCTCTGACCAGCAATGCACAGGTGAGATCATTAGAGCTGCAGCTCTCCCCAGCAATGCACAGGTGAGGTCATTAGAGCTGCAGCTCTCCCCAGCAATGCACAGGTGAGGTCATTAGAGCTGTAGCTCTCCCCAGCAATGCACAGGTGAGGTCATTAGAGGTGCAGCTCTCCCCAGTAATGCACAGGTGAGATCATTAGAGCTGTAGCTCTCCCCAGCAATGCACAGGTGGGGTCATTAGAGCTGTAGCTCTCCCCAGCAATGCACAGGTGAGGTCATTAGAGCTGCAGCTCTCCCCAGCAATGCACAGGTGGGGTCATTAGAGCTGTAGCTCTCCCCAGCAATGCACAGGTGAGGTCATTAGAGCTGCAGCTCTCCCCAGCAATGCACAGGTGAGGTCATTAGAGCTGCAGCTCTCCCCAGCAATGCACAGGTGAGATCATTAGAGCTGCAGCTCTCCCCAGCAATGCACAGGTGAGGTCATTAGAGCTGCAGCTCTCCCCAGCAATGCACAGGTGAGGTCATTAGAGCTGTAGCTCTCCCCAGCAATGCACAGGTGGGGTCATTAGAGCTGTAGCTCTCCCCAGCAATGCACAGGTGAGGTCATTAGAGGTGCAGCTCTCCCCAGTAATGCACAGGTGAGGTCATTAGAGCTGCAGCTCTCCCCAGCAATGCACAGGTGAGGTCATTAGAGGAGCAGCTCTCCCCAGCAATGAACAGGTGAGGTCATTAGAGCTGCAGCTCTCCCCAGCAATGCACAGGTGAGGTCATTAGAGCTGCAGCTCTCCCCAGCAATGCACAGGTGAGGTCATTAGAGCTGTAGCTCTCCCCAGCAATGCACAGGTGAGGTCATTAGAGCTGCAGCTCTCCCCAGCAATGCACAGGTGGGGTCATTAGAGCTGTAGCTCTCCCCAGCAATGCACAGGTGAGGTCATTAGAGGTGCAGCTCTCCCCAGCAATGCACAGGTGAGATCATTAGAGCTGCAGCTCTCCCCAGCAATACACAGGTGAGGTCATTAGAGCCGCAGCTCTCCCCAGCAATGCACAGGTGAGGTCATTAGAGCTGCAGCTCTCCCCAGCAATGCACAGGTGAGGTCATTAGAGCTGCAGCTCTCCCCAGCAATGCACAGGTGAGGTCATTAGAGCTGCAGCTCTCCCAGCAATGCACAGGTGAGGTCATTAGAGCTGCAGCTCTCCCCAGCAATGCACAGGTGAGGTCATTAGAGCTGCAGCTCTCCCCAGCAATGCACAGGTGAGGTCATTAGAGCTGCAGCTCTCCCAGCAATGCACAGGTGGGGTCATTAGAGCTGCAGCTCTCTCCAGCAATGCGCAGGTGAGGTCATTAGCACCAAAGAATCCGAATCCAAATCAGTTTCTTGATCCCCATGTATATACATTACATACATACAAGAAAGGCTTTGGCAGTATTCAAGCATAAGGATATGAGAGAACAAAAGGAAATATGACCCACATTAATCCGGACCTTCACCCCGAATAAGAGCCTATCTTGTATGTTTCCCCCTGTACATACAGATTGCCCACATTAATCCGGGACCTTCACCCTGAATAAAAGCCTATCTTGTATGTTCCCCCCCCCGTACATACAGATTGCCCACATTAATCCGGACCCTCACCCTGAATAAGAGCCTATCTTGTATGTTTCCCCCCCTGTACATTCAGATTGCCCACATTAATCCAGACCCTCACCCTGAATAAGAGCCTATTTTATATGTCCCCCCTGTACATACAGATTGCGCACATTAATCCGGACCTTCACCCTGAATACGAGCCTATCTTATATGTTTCCCCCCCCCTGTACATACAGATTGCCCACATTAATCCGGACCTTCACCCTGAATAAGAGTCTATCTTGTATGTTTTCCCCCCTGTACATACAGATTGCCCACATTAATCCGGACCCTCACCCTGCATAAGAGCTTATCTTATATATTTCCCCCCTGTACATACAGATTGCCCACATTAATCCAAACCCTCACCCTGCATAAGAGCCTATCTTATATGTTTCCCACACCCTGTAAATACAGATTGCTCACATTAAAAATCATTCTACCTGCATCTACTGCATGTTATGAGCCTTTAAACATCCAAGATGGCGGCTCATGGAGCATCAGGTAGCCTCTAAACAGGAAGTGTCTTCTGACTGTGTCGCTCTGCATTCTGGGATTGCTGACCTTTCCCTGACCCCAGCTCTGCTCTGTCTGTGCAAAGCACAGCTATAACCCGCCCCCCCCTGCACTTTATCCTTATTGGATGAGCTGCTGGAGAAGAAGTTTTTATTCCCTGAATTCCACTGATTAACTCAATAGCGTTTAAATGATCACAGCTTCCTGTTAAGTTTTTCATATGGACATGTTGCCTGCTCCAGAGTTGGATCAGGTGACACATTTTCTGTCTATGCACATGGCAATAAAACTGCCAGTGTGGTTTATACGCAGGCTCTGTCATAAGGCGCCTTATTTATGAAGGAATAGCGACAGGTAGCGACTGGTGAGTGGCCGGTAATGACGGGCACCGCCACGAGAACGCCGGCTCCCCACCACAATCACACATTTATCAAGCCAATCCTGCTTAGCGACTGAGATAGCGCCATATAGCGACTCATTCATCATTATTCCAGCCTCAGCCCACAGCGCCAGCGTCCGACCTTGAACAGCGACAGGTATGACCTCTCGCTACCTGGCGCTCTCCAATGCATTTCAATGGAGCAATCTTTAAATATTAATAATTAATTGTTATTAATGTTTTTTTCTTTTTTTTTAAATGTGAAAAATTCTGTGACCACTTCTGCCATGTTAGATAATTTTTTTAAGGTAAAGAAAAAAGAAAAAATTGTGCAGAATTGATATTACAGGTCTGATATTAATGTATTCATATTACTAAATTCTTTATAAATTATTTTTTTTTGGTTTCCAAAAATATGGTGGTTTGGGGGTTAAAAAACTACTTTTAACCCATAGCCGCCAGCGCTCTGGGGTTTAAACATGCATTTTACAGCGCCAGAATTTTTGGAGCGTGATTTGTTAATGAATATGGTGGAAGCTGGTCGCTCTGACCAGTCGCTATCATGCGCTCCCATACAGCGCGGAACCTGTCAAATAGCGACTCCTCACCCAATATTCAACATTACGGCAAACCAACTGAGTCGCTATCAACTACCGAACAACGGGCAAGCACAGCGACTACTAGCGGGCGCTCTGAAAATGCCGCTACAGTCGCTCAACTGTCGCTACCTGCCGCTGTTAATGAATCGCCCCCCCCCCCGTCTTATGACATGACATCTCAGTTTGGCTATTAGGGATTTAGAATGTTAAAAGTTTTTCATTTATTTCTAATGTGCAATTACGTTACATGAACAATGCATAACTGTCGGGGTATATAGGGCTTCTAGCGACGGCGATTTCCCTGTTAAGGAAAAAAAAACGAGGGCATAGATTGGCCTTCTGGGCACCCCTGGAACAAATCGAATTAACACACTCACACTTCATTCCCGGGCAGCGTCACATACATTTACTAGTAATTAATATTATGCACATTTATTTATACAGAACTTGCATTGGGACTTGTCAGTAATGGAAACGCAGGACCTAGATGGTCAAAAATGTGTTTTATTATGTTATTAAAATTAATAATTAATTATTAAAATTAATTTCAATGGCTTCTTTTGCTTAATAATGTGGAATTAATCAAATTTAGACAAGCTAGATGGGCAGCACTAGCCTTTTAGCCACATATAATATTCCACAATAGTCAGGTTATATAATGGTGTGCACACTACCCCCAGCAACAGAAATGCAAACACAGAAGAAACAAAAGGGGAGCCCACACTTCCCCAAAAAGTTACCAGGGTTACACGAAATAAGTGGCACCACCCTCAAGAGTATAGAAAAATATATCAATTTTATTATTTACAATTCCATATGATAAAAAAACACTAAGGGCCTTATTTATCACGGGCTAGCGCCAGGTAGTGTCTGACGAGCGCCAGGTACCGCCAGCTATCGGCGGCTACCGACTCAAGTACGCTCGGCGGCGGTCACAATGACGCATTTATCAAGCAAAATGAGGCTAGCGCCGGCGAGAGCGACGGCTAGCGCGGCATTCATCATGAAGCCGCCTGGACCGAACAGCGCCGCTGCAAATTCCTTCACAGCGCCAGGTATGAGCTGTCGCTCCCTGGCGATGTCCAATGCATTTCAATGGAGCAATCTATAATTAATCATAATTAATTGGTATTAATTTTTTTTTTTTTTTTTTTTTTAATGTCAAAAATTCTGAGACCACTTCTGCAATGTTAGGATTTATTTTTAAGTAAAAAAAAATTTAAAAAAAAATTTGTGCAGAATTGATCTAACAGGTCTAAGATTAATGTATTCATATTACAAAATGATTCTAAAAACATGTATAATGTTACATTCCAAAAATATGGTTGTTTAGGGGTTAAAAACTAGTTAACACCCATCGCCGCCAGCGCTCTGGGGTTTAAACAAGGAATGGACAGCGACAGCACATTCGGAGCGTGATTTGTTAATGAATATGAAGCTAGCCGTTCGCTCTGGCCATTCGTTGTCAGGCGCTCACATACAACGCTGAACCTGTGAAACAGCGACCCCTAAGCCCGTATTCAACATTACCGCACACCGACTGAGTCGCTGGCAACAAGCTAACGCCGGCCAAGCACAGCGAATACTGGCTGGCGCTGAAAAAATCACGCTACAGTCGCTCATCTGGCGCTACCTGGCGCTATTAATGAATCGGCCTCTAAGAGGCCGATTCATTAATAGCGGCAGGTAGCGACAGTTGAGCGACTGTAGCGGTATTTTCACAGCGCCCGCTAGTAGTCGCTGTGCTTGGCCGTTGTTCGGTAGTTGACAGCGACTCAGTCGGTTTGCCGTAATGTTGAATACAAGGTGACGAGTCGCTATTTGACAGGTTCCGCGATGTATGGGTGCGCATGATAGCGACTGGCCCTAGCAACCGGCTCCTGCCATATTCATCAAAAAATCACACTAAAAAAATGAATGCGCTGTGAAATGCATGTTTAAACCCCAGAGCGCTGGCGGCGATGGGTTAAAAGTAAGTTTTTTAACCCCCAAACCACCATATTTTTGGAAACCAAAAAAAATAAAAAATGTTTATGAATTTAGTAATATGAATACAATAATATCAGACCTTTAATATCAATTCTGCACAATTTTTAATTTTTTTTTTTCCCTTAAAAAAATTATCTAACATGGCAGAAGTGGTCACAGAATTTTTCACATTGAAAAAAAAAAAAAAAAACATTAATAATGAATTATGAATATTTAAAGATTGTTCCATTGAAATGCATTGGAGAGCGCCAGGTAGCGAGAGGTCATACCTGTCGCTGTTCAAGGTCGGACGCTGGCGCTGTGGGCTGAGGCTGGAATAATGATGACTGAGTCGCTATATGGCGCTATCTCAGTCGCTAAGCAGGATCGGCTTGATAAATGTGTGATTGTGGTGGGGAGCCGGCGTTCTCGTGGCGGTGACCGCCATTACCGTTCGCTCACCAGTCGCTACCTGGCGCTATCCCTTGTTAAATAAGGGCCATAATTACACTTACACAAATAGACAACATAAACACATAAAGACACAAGGGGGCGCCAGTGGTCTCATGTAAATCATAAAAAATGTGTGTCACTTGGTTCAAATAACCATGTATAAACTCCCAATAAACTAACCAAATTGTGCAAAATACGCAATAAATGTGCAAAATAACTACTGGCCAGTATAAAAATCACAATTAAGCCTTCCTAATTCCATATCCAACAACCTAATTAATGCATATACCTAACATCATAAAGCAGGAAAACGAACCAGAGTGAGCAAAAAAGAGTAACAGAGTTGATGTTGGTGTAATCACCCTGAGGAAGTAGTGCAGGTGACACTACGACACGCGTTGGCGTCTCACTCCTGTGGGGGTGCTCCGGTTGGTCTGTATACACACTCTCAACTCGGTTACTCTTTTTTGCTCACTCTGGTTCATTTTGTTTTCATGTAGCGTCACATGTATTATTACAGGCAGGTCAGTGTATAGCGCCTCTAACAGCGTCATGTAGTGTCACATGTATTATTACAGGCAGGTCAGTGTATAGCACCTCTAACAGCGTCATGTAGTGTCACATGTATTATTACAGGCGGCTCAGTGTATAGCACCTCTAACAGCGCCATGTAGCGTCACATGTATTATTACAGGCAGGTCAGTGTATAGCACCTCTAACAGCGCCATGTAGTGTCACATGTATTATTACAGGCAGGTCAGTGTATAGCGCCTCTAACAGCGCCATGTAGTGTCACATGTATTATTACAGGCAGGTCAGTGTATAGCGCCTCTAACAGCGCCATGTAGCGTCACATGTATTATTACAGGCAGGTCAGTGTATAGCGCCTCTAACAGCGTCATGTAGTGTCACATGTATTATTACAGGCAGGTCAGTGTATAGCGCCTCTAACAGCGCCATGTAGCGTCACATGTATTATTACAGGCAGATCAGTGTATAGCGCCTCTAACAGCGCCATGTAGTGCCACATGTATTATTACAGGCAGGTCAGTGTATAGCGCCTCTAACAGCGCCATGTAGCGTCACATGTATTATTGCAGGTTACTCAGTGTATAGTGCCGGCGCTCTAGCTTCCAGAGTGCCAGGTATTACCTGTCGCTACCCGTCGCTCTCCCATACATTTTAATGGACTTTCCTTTTCTTCTGTTTAAACAGGGTTTTTTTTCTAATGTATTATTTTTCTCTCAAATAATTGTGTGACCTGTCCTGGCCTAGAAAAAGTCATTTTTGAAAACTTTTTTTTGTTTTTTATGCAGAATTGTATTTACAGGTCTGGCACTAAAGTGTTAATGTCACAGTGTTATAACAATGTCATTCCATGTGTTTTCGCTTTGTTACTGGTGGATATGTGTTCAAAAACAAACTTTAATCACACAGCATCTGGCGCTCTATGCTATAGCGCCAAGCTTTAGAGAGCCAACGCTGTGTGAGTGTATTTTTTTGTTGAATATGGTTTGAGTCGCTGAGAGTTGGTCGCACTGAGCTGGCGCTACCTTTCGCTCCCTGCAGTGCTGTACTGGTGTTACAGCGCCCAACATACATCACATTCATCAACGCCGGCCAGGTTACTAGAGCAACCGAGATGCTCAGTTACAGCGCCCGATACCCGCTTACAGCTTCTACTAGCGGGCGCTCTAAGCTCCGCTATACAGACAATCATCTGCCGATACCTGCCGCTATTTCTGACTGATTGGACTTCTCACAAACCAAGACCCCAGTCCCTGCCCTTTTTTCTGCTGGGGGTTAGTTTTTTTTTTTGGGGGGGGGGCAATCTGATTTTTGCTTTGGGACCCTGTGAAACCTATGTATACCCCTGGAGTATAGGTTGTTGATAGTGGATGGGGTATAGATTGGACAGAATCTTAACAGTCGCTTGTGGTGGATGGATGTCACGCTCTGGTAACTCCAGCCCTCCAGGTAAGCCCTCAACCCCCAATCTCCGCAGCCAGCTTCACCTGTAGGAGCCCCCGCTTGCCGGGACGCAGAATACGCCTGCCCGGGATCGGTTGCCCCCAGGACTTCAATGGCTCAAAGGATGAGAGCTTACTGGTTGGAGGTCTGAAGAACCAATGACTAAGAGCGAGTATAGCGGAAGTCCAAGACAGGCCAGAGGTCGATACCGGGAAGTCAGAAATCGCAGCGGTACAGAGGGAGGAGGCAGCTCGAAGTCGGGGTACAATGCAGAGGTCGGCAACAGAGATCAGACGGAGAATGGTCGGTTCAGGCAGGGGTCGGCAACGGAGATCAGATAGAGAATGGTCGGTTCAGGCAGGGGTCGGCAACGGAGATCAGAAGGAGAATGGTCGATTCAGGCAGGGGTCGGCAACGGAGATCAGATAGAGAATGGTCGGTTCAGGCAGGGGTCGGCAACGGAGATCAATCACGGAAATATCACAAGTCAAAGCAAGGTACAAGGCGCTATCACAGGCACTGAGTGACTGACAAGGCGAACCCTATATAGGAACCAGATCTAGGGGGGAGGTGAGTGTGTGTAAGTGCGTGATTGGTGCACACTATGATCCTCACCGCAATTGGTAAAACAAGGGTGAATCGCCCAACCTCTCCCATGGTCTCATTGGCCCAGACACGAAAAAAGGGCGTAAAGCCCTCACAGTATCTTGGGCTCATTGGCCCTTTAACTTTTCCTCCGGCGGGCGCGCAGAGGGCAGCGCCACCGGAGGACATAAGAGACACGTGCTCGCGCCCGCGCTGGAGCCGGAGCTAAGAGCGGGGGGCGTGGCCGAGCTGGGCGCTGCCCGAGCCAACGCTGCCCGAGCCGACGCTGCCTGAGCCGAAGCTGCACGGCCAGCCGCCCGGGGACGGCGAGGGACCGAGGACGAGGTGAGTCAGTCCTGACAATGGGTTAGTGTTTGGACAGGGACTAATATTTGGCAGATGGGGCAATTCAAAGAACGTCTTTCTCTTCCTAGAAACAAAAAAATAACATTTCATCAACACTGCCTATTATGATCCCTTCTTATCCAAGCATCAGCAGTTAATTAATAACTCTAGGTTGGATCTGATGTCATTTGATCCTAGTTAACATTGCATTTGCATTGTAATCTGAACTCATTGTACTCGCCAAGAGTCGGCTGTAGATCATCAATTCAGTGTGGCGCTATTTGCCTGCGGCGTGTTGCTGCTTAGACCAGTCTGAATTATAACAACTGGCTGTGATGGGCTTTGTGATTATTGGACAGGGCTTATTGGTGGGATGTGGTGGCTTGTGGAGGGCTTATCAGTTGGATGTCATAGGACCTAATGGTTAGATGTGGTGAGTAGCTGTATAGGCTTGAGAGGCCCAGGAGGGTTCAATCATTGGATGGTGTAGGGTGGAAAGAACCTAATGGTTGGATGTGGTGGGTTGCCCTTAAGGCTAGAGAGAGCTTATCAGTTGGATGTGACAGGCTGGACAGGACCTAATGGTGGGATGTGGCAAGTAGCTGCGTAGGCTAGAGAGGAGTAAAGAGGACCAATTGTTAATCAAACTGGGTCAACACAAATTTTTTTCTGTTGGTCCCGCAGTTATCTAATTAAAACAAGCTCTGAGGGGGATTCAGAATGCTGGAGTCCCCGCCCCCCCCGCACATAACCCCCCAGAACACCCACAATCCTCACCTTCACTATGAGCCAGCGTCAGAAAAGGAGTCCCGCGATTGGCCATGGGCCATGGTTGCGTCCTTAGCGCCGGCCACCTGAATGACCTGCCCCCGTGACCACCCACTGGCCAATTGCGGGACTCCTTTTTCAGCACTGGCTTGTAGTGAAGGTGAGGGTTACGGGCGTTCTGGGGGGTTATGTGTATGGGGGGGTGACAGCAGCATTCTGTATGCCCCCCGAGCTTGTTTTAATTTGTTGACTGCAGGACCAACACCCATTGAAAAAAATTAAATTTTGTAGGCTGGATAGGACCTAATGGATGGATGGGGTGTTGTGCTTAAAGTTATACTAAAGGCGAGCACCCGATTGTTGTCCCATTGTCTCAGGCTACACTGTCCTGAACTTCAATCCATTTTCAAAAAGACCATGTAGTTCCCAAATTATCTTTAAAACAAGCAGTGGAGATGGAAGGGAAAAAGTGTGAGAGGAGAGAGGAGGTTGGGGTTTCGGAACTGCAGAGAGAGGCAGTCAATCAGTCTGGGCACGGAGTGGGGAACATATAGTTGGCTGGTGTGGGTTGTTGGATAGAATGAGACTTAATCATTGGCTTGTAGGCTAGACAGGATCAAACAGTTTGTTGGGGTTGCTTTTCTGTAAATTGGACATAACCTACCAGTTGGTTGGAACCAAACAGTTGGCTGCATTGTTCTTTTTGTGTTGACTGGGAAGGACAAAAAGGCTAGCTTTGGTGGTCTGGAAATCAGGTTGGATGGGGCCCAATGGTCAGATGGTTGTGGGCTGCTGCATAGTCTGGACAGGACCGTTGTATGTGGTGGGTTGTCCCCTAGCTGGTCAGTTGTAATGTACTGTAAGAGAAGCTAAACGGGATCTAACATTTGGATGTATTGGGTTGCCGCTCAAGCTGGGGAGTTGTAATGGACCTACCAGTGGGTAGTGATGAGTTCCCATATAGACTGGACACCATCCTACACTGAATATGAGGTCAGCAGTGCCCACGGTGTTGCGTTATCTAAGTTCCTCCAGTTAATTAGTAACTGCTGGGTGGACTTGATGACATTTGACTTTAGTTAGTTTGCGCAACACTATCTGTACTTGTTGTCCTGGCCAAGAATCTGACAGTTACGCATTATTGATGAAGCTTGTTGGATATAAACAAAAAAAATATTAGGCAACAGGTGGAAGGAAAGTAAAGTATCACCTGGGAAATAAAGGTTTAGTTCTGTTAAATTGAATTAGTTTGTGGTCCTCATGGAAGCAGTTCATAAGCAGACGTAAAGGAATGTCTGGGTATGTCTGAGTTCCATGTCAGAAATTACTTGATGTATGGTCTTTTACCCCATTTAACTTGAACCATCTGTTGTGTGTAGGATAGTATTTCATGACAGCTTCTTTGTAACAGGAAGACTGAGGGACAGTTGGGAGGAGTAATTTTGGGTTGACCAGAGGAATAATATTTAAGCAGGAAAGGGGGACTCTTTTCTCTCTGCTTTCCTCCCACAGCATACAGAATGTAACCCTGCCATGCAGCCAGTATGGCTGAACACCGCAGGGGCTGGGCAGAAGTCAAAGGCCCTGTTTGAATTAGCTTGAACACTCTGCTTACAATTCTGGACATTGTAACTTCCATACTATTACTTTTTCTGTAAAGCATCTGGCTCTATCTTAATTAAATTCACTCATCGATTTTTGGTTTTTGGCCCAATACTTGATTTGTGAACTACAAGAGCTGAGATTATATATGGATGGCCCAATAGTCCTTGTAAAGTATAAAATCAAGGAAAGAAACTTCTTTCAACATCCCAAAACAAGGCTGAGCTACAGCAAATGGATGCAATGTAGAGGTTATTGTGTGCCCAAAACACTCTGTGTCTGTTACTCACCCTGTAGCCCACAAAGTTTTCAAATTTCGAGTCAAAGTGTTTCCTGGCCTCTATGAGGATGGAGATGAGCTGTTTCTGTTCTTCTGTCAGAGACCCAACTGCAGCCACCTTCATTGTCCTCTGCATGCGCTCTTGCTTCTTCCTCCTCCTGAGCTCCCGCCGCGCCTGCAGCGCCTCTTCCGACAGGATCACTGCACACCGAACACAGTGCTAAATAATAGTAATTAATATACAGAAATACCATTTATGATATAACAAGTCAAGTTTATGGCCTAACACTCAAAACTTTGGATAAACGTTTGTTGCCAGCTGTAATGCCTGCAGCAAATTATTGTTATACATGTATCCTATGTGTACGTTAATGTTTCTCATAGGTTCAATACTTTTACTGACCATTTACCCATACCTCGGGGCCTGGCTGACATCACTGTCACCAATATTTTGACTATACTGGGTTTCGGTCCTTTCCCCTGGGGCACCCCCGACCAGGGCTGCGTGAAACCCCCCAGATCACCTAAGGCAACTCACCTGCGCATGCATTTTATCCACTTTATGTTAATACTATAGCGGCAGCTGTAGATATAGATGTCCCCCCCCCCAAAATAATTTGTGATTACTTTCTATTCTATTCAGCACAACATTAATTGAAAATTAAACAGAATTAAAAGAAGGTTCCACCCCTCTGTCCTCTTATTAAAGTGGACCAAAAAAATCTATAAGATTCCCAGGCTGATCGATTCCCTCCCCCCAGGGCATCCAAAATCAGGATGCCCCACTGTGATCCCCCTAGTTCCCCCATACACTTACCTAGTTTCCCTGGTCCAATGGCGCATGCACGAGCCGCATCCCCGCTATCCCTCTAGCAGGGCACGTGCCCGTGACAGGCATTTGTGAATGACCGGCGCAGGCGCACACCCTGTTAGAGAGAAGCGGGGGATGCGGCCACCAGCGCGCTTGGGGCCGCTGACGTTAGACGAAGGCTTAGATGGCGTGACATCAGCGGCTCCGTGCGCGCTGATTGGACGAGCGACCACGCATGTGCCATAGGACCGGGAAGAGGTCAGCTGGGGGGGGTTCAGACAGCGGGGCACCCCTGATCGGTGTGACCCAGGGGAAATGACTAAGACCCAGGATAGTCAAAATCCTGAGTTTTGGTCCACTTTAAATGGAAATCCCACCCATTTCTCTCTGGTTATAAGGGGACCCCGCCCACTATCTACCTGCTGCGTCCAAAACTGACCTCGGATCCGCAGGACCGCCATCCACTAAGGAGACCCAAAACCCACAGCAGCATCCCAAACCTGGGGACCTTGAAGAACACCAGTCCCCCAGGAATAGAGGAACCCAACCGGCTGGGCCAGGCTCTGCCCCCCTTGCTGTCCTGGGGCCGCTTCGACAGCCAGGCCATAGGAGAACTCCCCGAGGAACCCCTGCGACAGGAAGATAGGGAACCCACCCGTCTCCCAGACCCAGAACTGTGGCTGCAGAGGCGAGGACCAAAAATGGACACCCCCTGCCAGGGTAAACTACGCTTTCACCACCCTTCTACCAGCCTAGGGGCGCCACTGAACATCCCTACTAGCCTTCGATTCTCTATCTACAGCCAAGAGCCGCATCAGATGGGGACGCCCGGGGATGTCACTGAACCTGGAACCCCAGGATGGTAAGGGGTATATGTCATCCAAGGACTACCCAAGAGCAGGATATATAGCTTCCCTGTATGGGCCCATATCTCCCTTCCAACATCCCACTGGCAAATAAATAGTAGATTTTAGAATGGGTCACCCGGGCGGGACACTAGAACCTATTCCCATTAACTAAATCCCTTTAATTTCTCTTGACAGGCACCTGTTTCCCTCCAGCCTCCCCACTCCCAGTGCGCTACCTGTTCCTATCCATCCCAACCTTTTACTGCCCCCCCAATAAATTCCCTTTTTTAGGTCTGAACCCTGTAGTACCCCACCACTAACTTTACTTACTTTAGGCTGCTTGTGTTCCATTCCAAAACTACTCTTTGTGGTTGACTATTTAATTATTGTAATTCCAATACATTACAATACAACTGTATTAGGGTTATTTTTTGTAGCATTTTGCCTATACTGACAGCTGTATTGATGTGAAATTCTAACATTACTTTCTATTCTAATATATATATATCATACTGTCATGAATCAAGGAGGTTGTATGCCTTGACCGGATTTCGATCGTACTGCAAACAATCGTTTAGACACACACGGTCTTTAGGACCTGGCCCTAATTGCCAGACACTACATACACACCGATCTTTAAGCTAAGATCTCACCGTATGCAGTTATTATACCCAATCACATGATAAGGTCCTAGGCCCGACTATACAGCAATAAAGTCACCCCCAGACCGGCACTGGTAGCGATAGGCAAGCACACAGGGCACAAGATTTAGCACACATACAATGTCCCTTCTGAAGTTAAGCGAGTTAGCACACAGAAGACCACTTTATAAATCTTTAGGATTTCATTCACCCATAAGGGGCAGTGCATGTAAAACAAAGATGTACACTAAAAATAACAGACATACAATATACGGCAAAATGCTTATAAAATAAAAGGGAAAAATAAACAGAGATCGTTACCTTTTTTGAAGATAATGTCTTGTTGTGAGGGGGCACACGGAAAGCAATGAGAACAGCCTACTTATTGGAAGCAATTCCCTGGCATGTCATCCCATCTGTGCCCAACTCTCTAATTTTTAAACTGGTTATTGGGGCGGGCAGCATGCTGGATGCAGCCAATGAGTAGTAAGTAGATGTCAATTACCACATAGGGAAGTGTCATCTGACTTAGCCAGAAGAGCACATGAGCCTCGATTCAAAATCCCAAATGTCATTGTTTTCGTATTTGAAAACGAAAGTTTTTGTGGGTGTTTGTAATTTTTTCCTTTTTTTTTGACATTTTCGACTCACACGAACGTTCGAACATAGACGTATATGTTCTTTCGTATTTCGAACTGAAATCTTTTGTTTTACGCTAGTTCGGGCCCTTTTTCATTCGAAATTGTAAATGTTTCGATCGGTCCAAATATTTACGTCATTGCAATGGGCTGGCGATTAATTCAGAGAGCTGATTGCCAAGTATTCCGAAGCCCATATAATCATTTCCTTGTTGAGCGTCTTACGGCACCTTTTTTACCTCGGGACTAGGCAGCCAAGCGTGATGGAGAGTGACTTTGAAGAGCATCAAGCTCTTCTTCTGTTTGGCATTGATGGGATCCTGAGGTCAGAGGCCAGATTGCACCGGCGGCGACGCATGTACATCAATGGCATGCATGACGTTGAGTTGTTCGAGCTGACCAGGCTTAATCGCGCTTCCCTCCATAAATTGTATAGTGAGCTGCGGCCATGGTTAGCCCGCACCACAAGGAAGGAGCAAGCAATTTCAGGTATGACCAAGATGCTTGGCTGCCTGCAATTTTTGGCGAACGGCTCGTTCCAGAGGCTGGGTACCCTCTCCGTGGGCATGTCACAGCCTACGCTGAGCCGCGCACTATCCCAGTTTTTGGAAGGCATGGCTACCCTAACCAACAAATATATTTTTTTCCCAGATGATATGGTAGCCAGAAACGCCATTAAGCTTGGTTTTTATAATATCGCCGACATGCCCAACGTCATGGGTGCCATTGACTGTACCCACGTCGCCCTGGTGCCTCCGGCTGCCGATGAGTACATATACAGGTAAGTATTTAATTTTTAAATTTTTTAACATTTTGGGAGATCCCTCCTTGTAAAGATCCCTCCTTGTAATGCTCCCACCTTGTAATGCTCCCACCTTGTAATGCTCCCTCTTTGTAATGCTCCCTCCTTGTAAAGTTCACTCCTTGTAAAGATCCCTCCTTGTAAAGATCCCTCCTTGTAAAGATCCCTCCTTGTAATGCTCCCTGCTTGTAATGCTCCCTCCTTGTAATGCTCCCTCCTTGTAATGCCCCCTCCTTGTAAAGATCCCTCCTTGTATTGCTCCCTCCTTGTAAGGTTCCCTCATACACTATCTGAAATCATTGTGTAGATTACATAGGATTAATTGATCCCTCCTGTTCGAAATGTGTGTGTAACTTTTAGACAAAGCCTTGCTGATGTTTTTTTTTTTAACTTTTTCACCAGGAACCGCAAAATGGGCCACTCATTGATTGTCCAGGCAGTGGTGGCCCCGGACATGCGGCTCCTTAGCGTACTCGCCGGCTACCCAGGCTCAGCCCATGATGCGTACATCCTTAGACGATCAGGATTGTACCGACGGTTTGAGTCTGGGGAATTTTCCGGGGCATGGCTCCTTGGTAAGTTAACAGAAACAGCATAATTTAGTTGTGGATGTTTTGGTGGAATTAGCATTTTAATGTAATGTCTGAAAATATTTCAGCTTCAACAACCTTCTTGCCATGTGAAACCATCTGAATCTGAATTCAACATTCAGATGACCGGGAAGTGGTTGGGGTAAGTTTTAAGTTGCGCTAAATGAAGAAGAAACTAACAGGGAAGTGGTTGGGGTAAGTTTTAAGGTGCGCTAAATGAAGAAGAAACTAACAGGGAAGTGGTTGGGGTAAGTTTTAAGGTGCGCTAAATGAAGAAGAAACTAACAGGGAAGTGGTTGGGGTAAGTTTTAAGGTGCGCTAAATGAAGAAGAAACTAACAGGGAAGTGGTTGGGGTAAGTTTTAAGGTGCGCTAAATGAAGAAGAAACTAACAGGGAAGTGGTTGGGGTAAGTTTTAAGGTGCGCTAAATGAAGAAGAAACTAACAGGGAAGTGGTTGGGGTAAGTTTTAAGGTGCGCTAAATGAAGAAGAAACTAACAGGGAAGTGGTTGGGGTAAGTTTTAAGGTGCGCTAAATGAAGAAGAAACTAACCAGAAAGTGGTTTGGGTAAGTTTTAAGGTGCGCTAAATGAAGAAGAAACTAACCGGGAAGTGGTTGGGGTGAGCTTTAGGGGGCTGCTATGTAAGTGTTAGAGTAGCGTGAAGTGGTTGGGGGGAGCTTGTTAGTGCAATATATGGGGACACATTTGTGTGCGAACAGTTTAATGAGTTAAGTCTGTATTGCGCACGTAACTTTTTGCGTCCAGACGATTATTTTTGGTAATACTATTACATTTGCTCGGGAAACGTAAGGGATTCGTTGAGGTAGACGATGGGAAATGGGTAAAAACGAATGCTGCCGTTGCAACCAGAGAAAAGGAATCTGAAAAGTCACGCGGATAAATGACATACTCGATCTCGTACTTTACGAACGGACGGCCACTTTACCGAAGGAAACGAATAAATGCATAGAATCACTCGCACATTTATACGAGAGCGCGAACGTTCGAAAATAATACAAAGAGCGGCACTGATACAATATGGTTTTTAAAGTCTCTCTGAATCAAGTCTATGGTTCCAAAGTGGCTTGTTCTTCTGTCCTGTCATATGTAAATGGCTCCCTGTTGGTAACTTCAGACAAATGTACTAGCATGCCTCTAATTGACAAGGTGTGTTTTGACAACCATAGTTTGTCATATTTTTATCTGGCCATATATTTTAGATATCCTCACACATACATACAATTGTAATTACAATAATTAAAATATATACTATCCCTATAGGCACCATATATATATATATATCACTATACTTTTACTATAAAGGGATAGTATGTATTTTAATTATTGTAATTACAATACATTAAAATACAGCTGTATTAGGGTTATTTTTTGTAGCATTAACATAACTTTCTATTCTATTCATGGCATCATAAATAGAAAGATTAACCAAAATGGCACCGAGAACTGAACCCTATTAGTAACCCTATTAGTAACTCATGCTGAGTGCATCCTATTTTAAAAACTACTTTTCGATTTCGATCTTTTAACCAGTTTTATATTTTATAAACAAGTACAATTGTAAATAACACACACGTATATATATATATATACACCCCTCCTCCTTTTAGTAAGTATTTTTGTTGCATTTTTTCTACAGCAACCACTGTAGATGTGGAAATGCGCCTCCCCATCTGTCTTCCTTTTGTGCAAGCCAAAGGCTGGCACACCAACCTGATATAAAAGTGATTATATAACATCCCCGGCTTGTCCTGGATTAAACTCCGTTTTAATATTTAACTCGCCAGGACGAAGCCAGAGCATTAAACGAGCCCGAATGCAGCGAGCGGGGCGAAAACACATTTTTTTTACATTCCAGCAATTCCCCGCGGACTCCTGTCACAATTTCCACCCACACCCTCCTCCCCCTGCCTCCCCTGGGGGCATTTTTGGACAGAATGGAGTTCTAAATGCATCTTTCTATTTAAGGTCATTCCCCGATGCTTATGGAAACGACATGAAATGAGACGTTGGAGTAAAGCGCAACCTAATTCTGTGAGAGATAAAAAAAAGTCTTTTGGGGGGGCCGAGGGGCAGCTGAAATCTCTGACAATTAGGACTTCATTAGCGGTTCACGGATTCATCGTCCGCGATGCCTATGGCCGCAGTTAAGCCGCCAAAACAGAAGGAAAGCCCGAAGGTTGCGGGATGTGCAGTGGGGAAATGCTGAGCTCTGCAATCAGTGCTCCACCTGAGTTTAATGGACTGTCAGGGTTAAGACCTTGACTCTGCTGTCAGTAATGGCTGTGGGGGTGAGTGATGGACCTTACAGTCCATTAAATGCGCACTTACTCGTTAATGGTTCCAGGCCGTTGAGTAATGGAAGTGACCATCAGGCAGGTGGATCGCTTTCACGTGTTGTTAATAGGATGGTTTAATCATTTGATAAGAAAAAAAAAAATGACCCTTGATACGGCCTCCATGCGCTAAAAGGCTGGAACGCCTGCAACGAAAGCATGTAATGCCTGGGTGCATTTTTTTGGGCAGTGCAGAGCCTGACTTGCGACGGGGTAAAAGGGTTGTAAGTTCTCCTTCCTTCTTATTTTTTTTTTACATTTTAAAATTATAGAGAAAACTGCACCCCCCCCCCCCCCGGCCTCGAGGCAGCCAGCCTGGTGCACCAAGCATGGAGGCTGGCAACCCAAGACATGAAGACCAACAGCCATCGGTTTACCAGCTCTCTGTTGGCGCTCAACCTCGGCCCACTGCAACCCTGTCCCCAGCGTCTCCTTTGATAAAGATCGGGCCTGCTTAGCCAACATGCGTTAAGAGGCCATAAAAATTGCCTGCGATCCAAGGGCGAAAGCATGCGATGCCTGGGTGCTTTTTTCTGGGGGGGGTGGGAAAAGGGCTCAAAGAATGCAGAGCCAGTCTTGCGACATGGTAAAAGAGTTGTAAGATTTCTTCCTTCCTTATTTTTTTGGGTCTTTTAAATATTAAAATTATAGAGAAAACTGCCCCTCCCCGGCCTTGAGGCAGCCAGCCCGGTGCACCGAGCATAGTAGCTGGCAACCCAAGACATGAAAAACCGAACAGCCATCGGTTTACCAGCCCGCTGTTGGCCATCGACCTTGACCCACTGCGACCAAAATAATTGCCTGCTATCCAAGGACGAAAGCCTGGATGCATTTTTTGGGAAGTGGGAAGAGGGTTCAAGGGGTGCAGTGTCTGTTGCAACGGGGTAAAAGGGTTGTAAGATTCCTTCCTTCCTTATATTTTGGGTTTTTTTTTAATATTAAAATTATAGAGAAAACTGTCCCATTTCCCCAGCCTCGAGGCAGCCAGTCCGGTGCACCGAGCATAGTGGCTGGCAACCCAAGACATGAAGAACAGCCAACGGTTTACCAACCCGCAGACAGCCTTCAACCTTGGCCCACTGTGACCCTGCCCCCAGCATCAAGGTCTTTGATAAAGATCGGGCCTGCTCGGCCTTAGAGGCTGGAAAAATTGGCTGCCGTCCAAGGACGAAAGCCTGGATGCATTTTTTGGGGAGTGGGAGGAGGGCTCAAGGGGTGCAGAGCCAGTCTTGCAACTGGGTAAAAGGGTTTTAAGATTCCTTCCTTCATTAATTTTTGGGGTCTTTTAAATATTAAAATTATAGAGAAAACTGCCCCTCTCTCCCTGGCCTCAAGGCAGCCAGCCTGGTGCACCGAGCATAGAGGCCGGCAACCCAAGACATGAAGACCGAACAGCCATTGGTTTACCAGCACGCTGCTGGCCCTCAACCTTGGCCCACTGCAACCCTGCCCCCCAGCATCAAGGTCTTCTTCGATAAAGATCGGGCCTGCTTGGCCTCTGTGTGCTAAGAGGCCGTAAAAAAGTCTGTGATCCAAGGACGAAAGCATGGGACGCCTGGGTGCATTTTTTGGGGAGTGGGAAGAGGGCTCAAGGGGTGCAGAGCCCATCTTGCAAAGGGTTAAAAGGGTTTTAAGATTCCTTCCTTCCTTATATTTTGGGGTCTTTTAAATCTTAAAATTATAGAGAAAACTGCCCCCCCCCCCCCCCCCTGGCCTCAAGGCAGCCAGCCTGGTGCGCCGAGCATAGTGGCTGGCAACCCAAGACAAGAAGACAGCCAACAGCCCTCAACCTTGTCCCACTGACTGTGACCCTGCCCCCAGCATCAAGGTGTTCTTCGATAAAGATTGGGCCTGCTCTAAGAGGCCTAAAAATTGCCTGGAATCCAAGGACAAAAGCATGGGATGCCTGTCATATAAGTCATGTAAAATAAATGGTAAAAGGCTCTGATTGGACGAGAGTCTGCACATGCGCCACTGGACCAGGTGAGAGCTTTTACGGACGATCTTGGGGGAAAGGGGGGAAAGAAAAAACAGAGTGACTAACAGAGGGAAAGGAAGAAAGAAGAATGGAATGACATAAGGAAAGTCAGAAAGAAGGAAGAAAGAATGGAAGGAACGACAGTAAAAAAGAAAGAAACATTCCTTAGTCCTGGTTACTGTGTTCAGCATAGGTGCTGCCCAGGGTAGAGGGAATGAGGTGGGCCCTCCCAAAGTGTAGGGGCCCCCGGAACCTGCCCGGGTACGCCAGCCCTGTGTGTAAGAACAAAGGTTGGGAAGTTCTTTAGCCCCCTCTATAATGCTCATCAGTCCTCTGGGAGTTTCCTTGTTCATTTCTTTGATACCCTCTCTTGTTTGATACCCTCCCTTGCCTATCCCAGTGCCCGTCGCCACCATGGTACTTACTGTCTTTCCTCATCCCCACGTCCAGGCACTTCTGTAGCCGGCAGGCTTGGCAACGCCGACGTTTAGCTTTAGTGACAAGACAGGAGCCGGTAAAGGGACAGCTGTACATTAACCCTTTGCTTATGGAGCGTCTGTGGGATAGAAGTGAAATAACATCAGTATAACAGCTTTCACTGTGAATTATTATTTCTGTCATCACTGTTTGGTTGGAAAAGATGTTCCATTCGAAGAACAAGTCAAGAAAATTGGATAGATTCCCTGAAATTTAAGTTAAGTTAAAAAATGGCCGCCCATACTGTGTCCTAACTACAAGGCTTCGCTCTTACTTATGGCCCATTGACGCAGAGCAAGCGCAATCGGACGACACTTGATGCAAATGCCGCTGTGATCATATGAGAATTTGTTCGAGTGTCGTATCAGTTTGGCTTCTTGTTCATTATGTTATCGTCAGGAATCGACTGCCAAGGGGATTACACTATAACTCCCAACTGTCCCTGATTTGGAGGGACTGTCCCTCTTTTGAGTTCATGTCCCCCTGTCCCTGTTCTCAGTTGTCCCTCTTTGAGGTGTAACATGCAGATCTGCATCAATAAATGATTCATTTGCCTATTCAAAGTGTTTCTATTGTTGTAACTGTTATAATGTATCTCCTATCCATCCCTCAATGAGGAGGCGTGGCTTCATCCATCCCTCAATGATGGGGCGTGGCTTCATCCATCCCTCAATGAGGGGGCGTGACTTCATCATCCCTCAATGAGGGGGCGTGGCTTCATACATCTCTCAATGAGAGTGTGTGGTTTCATCTACATATTGTCCCTCTTTGAGGTGTAACATGCAGATCTGCAGAAATAAATGATTCATTTGCCTATTCAAAGTGTTTCTATTGTTGTAACTGTTACAATGTATCTCCTATCCATCCCTCAATGAGGGGGCGTGACTTCATCCATCCCTCAGTGAGGGGCGTGGCTTCATCCATCCCTCAATGAGGGGCGTGGCTTCATCATCCCTCAAAGAGGGTGTGTGGCTTCATTTACATATTGTCCCTCTTTGAGGTGTAACATGCAGATCTGCATCAATAAATGATTAATTTGCCTATTCAAAGTGTTTCTATTGTTGTAACTGTTACAATGTATCTCCTATCCATCAATCAATGAGGGGCATGGCTTCATCCATCCCTCAGTGAGGGGCGTGGCTTCATCATCCCTCAATGAGAGGATGTGGCTTCATTTACATATTGTCCCTCTTTGAGGTATAACATGCAGATCTGCAGCAATAAATGATTCATTTGCCTATTCAAAGTGTTTCTATTGTTGTAGCTGTTACAATGTATCTCCTATCCATCAATCAATGAGGGGCGTGGCTTCATCCATCCTTCAATGAGGGGGCGTGGCTTCATCCATCCCTCAATAAGGGGGCGTGGCTTCATACATCTCTCAATGAGAGTGTGTGGTTTCATTTACATATTGTCCCTCTTTGAAGTGTAATATGCAGATCTGCAGAAATAAATGATTCATTTGCCAATTAAAAGTGTTTATATTATTTGAACTGTTACAACCTCCTATCTATCCCTCAATTAGGGGGCGTGGCCTAATTTAACAATTATCCCTCTTTCCCACCCTGAAAAGTTGCTAGGTATGGACTACACAGATGAAATTTGTACAACACAAATTATCTTAGCGAATAAACATCAACGGTAGTTTATCCAGCACAGAATCTGATAAAAGTCCAATTTTAATTTCAGCTAATAAGACGAATAAGCAACACTATCATAAAATCAATGCTGGGGCCTTCACCACTTGCCGTGCAAAGGGGGTCTTCGGGTTATGATCTGGTCCAGGAGGCTTTTGCAGTCTTTGGTGTGATGGGCCGCACTAGAAGCTATCGGCGGCAGTGGGCGCGCCCCGCGCCTGGGCAAGCATTTTTTTTTGTTTTTGCAAACCTGCAGCCAAAGCTGTGCAGAGCTGTCAATCGGCGGCTGCTCACTGCTGGACAAGCCGGGCGACTACACCACCCACCCAGAATGGCAAAGCAGGAGTTCCCGAGCAGGACGCACCCGCACAAGGGGGGCACAAGGGACCCGATCTGATGTTTGAGTAGGTGGGCGGGTGCCAGACAACCACTAATCAGTTACTTGGCTGGACTATTATTTTATAATGTATCTGGGGCCTCCACCAGATTTTGTGCCCAAGGGCCTTCAACCACACTTAACCCCTGCCCGGAAGCCGGGTAGCCCTCAGGCTCATAGTGCATTTCAGGCCTATACAGGGGCCCTTAGTCCTCATGCTGTGTTTGAATATCTCCACCACCAGGTGCCAAGCCGACATCCTGCCCGCAGCTTCCGTCCTCCAGCAGCTATCCCCACCTCATGCCCACCTCTCCCCGAGCGATGGACCGCAAGCCCCCGTTGGATGCGGATTAGTCTCGATTGTTGTGGCGGCTGATGCGGGGCTCCACCTCCCGGCTTCTGGTTGGCTGTAGTCGGATAGCGGAAGGTGTTCCGCCCCTTGATGTGGGATTTTTTCCTTCTCTTCCCCCGGTAGTCCCCACCCCCATGGTAGGTGGTTGCGCTGAGTTCTTATGGCACGTCCTGATTTGTGATGCCCCGCTGTCTGAAACCCCCAGTCGCCCGGTATGCTTACCCCGCTAATGAGCCCATGGCATGCGCAGCTGGTGGCATCACTCACATTCTCTCCCGGCTGTGTGGCTAGGATTTCTTCAGTTTCTCCAGCTGCACATTAATATGCCTGAACGCAGAAGCTGATTGGACAGGGCCAGCACATGCACCGTGGGTTCGAGGAAAGGTAAGGACAGTGGGTGATCTGGGGGGGGGGTGGGGGGGGTTTGGATGAATCAAACTAGGGTGGCAGACCAAAACCTGGCATAGCGAAAGTCATGGGTTTTGGTCCACTTTTCTTGGTCCAAGTTTTCTAGCTTTCTAGCATCCAACTGAGTTAAGACTTAACTGAAGATGATGGTGCTATATAAATAAACATTAATAATAATAACTCTATGAGCCTTGACGGGACCCCATTAAATGTTTGCAACCGGGCCCCGTCACATTTAGTTGCGCCACCTAGAATCTGGTAGGGAAAGTGGTAAAGTAAAGGCTGGGCCCTCCATATCCATATTATTTTTTATTTTTATTTAAAGTGAACCAAAACCCAGGATTTTGACTATCCTGGGTTTTGGTCCTTGTCCCCTGAAGCGGGATACCCCACTGTGTGAAACCGTCGCAGGTCGCCCACTCCAATTCACCTTTACCCCGGTCCTACTGCACATGCGCTTGACTGTATTGACATGAACTCGTCTAGGCTCGTCTCATTACTCAGCCGAGTGCAGCTGAGTGTGCTGGCGCCCACATCCCTGCTCCCCTCTTACAGGGCCATTCACAAATGCCTGGCGCAGTATAGCAGCGAGAGGCCACGCATGCGCCGCTGGATCAGGGGACAATGTGAGTTTACCGGGTGACCTAGGGGGTTTCATCCTGAAACTGGATCCCCCAAGGGGAGGGAATCAAGCAGCCCTGGAATCTATAACATGGGCCTGGGTTTTGGTCCACTTTAACAAAAAAAATATAGTATTTATACATTTGTATAGGATCAAAGCAGGGTGGGGGGACAGGCATTGTGGCTGTATGGGGCCTCAAATTTTCTAATGGCGGCCCTGCTGTTGGTAGCTCTCGAGGAGAGGGCTGGTGAACACTTCCTTAAAGTGGACCAACACCCTGCCCTTTTTTTTTTTTTTTGCCTTTTTAAAATATGTAAAAAACGCAGCATGACCCGTTTTACACATTATGTAATAAAAAATTACCTGCGATCCTCCCTCGCCGCGTCGCTACCCGTTTTATTTTCGGCCGCCATCTTGGATTTTCATCAGAAGGGAAGAGACCCTTTGACCTCTTGCTATCTAAATCACGCGCATGCGCAGTAGTTGGGTGAAGCGCCGCTTCCATCGGGAGCGAGCGGCGCTTCACCTAACACTATTGGGCATGCGCGAGTCTTCTATCTAAGGTACGGGCGCGCAGTACTCTCATCAGCACCCCGCCGCCGCCATCCCTAACCTGTGGCCGCCGCCATCCCTAAACTGTGGCCGCCGCCATCCCTCACCTGACCCCCTCCTGGATAGTGCCCGTGTGCCCCTGAGCTGCAGTCTCTCGGCAGCCCTATGGCTTTCATGTAGCCTGTAGCCGCCGAGGCGCACTCACTGGAAAACGGCGTGCTGCAAGTTTAAACACAGTTTAAAAAAAGACATTTAATAAACATATAATAAACTCACCTGTCCTACGCATCCAGCACGGGACGAGAGGGAAGGCAGGAGACGCTGAAACTAAGAGTAAATGGAAGGAGGGAGGGGAGTGAGAGGAGGGGAGGCGGAGACTCATGTGTCTGCAGCCAATCATGGCTGAGCACAGCTCTGTCAATCACATACCCAGATAGCAACTAGAGCTGGGAGACGTGCACGCTCCCGAGAGCATAGAGAGGACACGCCCCCAGATGACATCAAGAAGAGAAAGCGAAATTGCGCGAGAGAAGAGAAGACCTGATCCACGGACAAAATATGCTAATGAGCGGACAAGCGTGATTGACAGCGGACAAGAGGGTGGGACTTCCGGCGGAGAAATATTAAGATTACAGGCGCTGCGAGGGACAGACGGCTCCAACAGTCATCAAAAGGTAAGTGTCTTTTATATTATATATAATAGAACTAAGTTGTTTTGGAGGGTGTTGGTCCACTTTAAACTGTCAAAAACACACAAGCCAACTGAGTGATGGAAGCCAGTATTGGCCGTGACACAAGCCTAACGTGCTCTTCATGGGCTAGTTAATGTGGCCATTCACAGGAAGCACCTTTCAATCTTGGTTGCTTTAAATCAGGCGTATGGGACTGATGGTCTAATTAATGCATGTCACCTCATTTTTAGAATTATGAGCTAGGAAAAAAATGACATCCTAAGAGTTGGCAGCGTGTCGCTATATATTAGGATCTGCTTTCCTTGGATTGACAACCGTCTTCTGCAAAATGTCAACTTTACAGCCGCTTCACTTAATCTCACTGATAGCTGCTTTCCATACCCCTTTTTTTAACTTTCTTTTTCTTTATCTTCTTTCCTCCTCTCACTCTCTATTTCTATTTGCAGAAGATGTCCCATCGTAGAGAAGAAGATGACCCACCATAGAGCAAATGTCCTGCTATAGAGCAGGTAATATCCCACCATAGAGCAGAAGATGTCCCACCACAGAGCAGAAAATAATTATCTCCTCTACCAATCAGGCCCCTCAGCCCAAGAACATACTCCACAATTCTTAAAGGATCATTCAGAAAGATGCATGCCCCCTCAATCCGTAAGATTAATCCCCTTAATACAGATAGAGCAGATGCCCCAACATAGAGCAGAAGATGTCCCACCATAGAGCAGAAGATGTCCCACCACAGAGCAGAAGACGTCCCACCATAGAGCAGGTGATATCCCACCATAAAGTAGAAGACGGTCCAACAAATAATTATCTCCTCTACCAATCAGACCCCTCAGCCCAAGAACATACACCACAATTCTTAAAAGGCCATTCAGAAAGATGCATGCCCCCTCAATCCATAAGATGAATTCCCTCTCAATACATATAAAGCAGATGTCCCATCATAGAGCAGAAGATGTCCCATCATAGAGCAGAAGATGCCCCACCACAGAGCAGAAGACAGTCCAACAAATAATTATCTCCTCTACTAATCAGGCTCCTCAGCCCAAGAACATACATCACAATTCTTAAAAGTTCATTCAGAAAGATGCATGACCCATCAATACATAAGATTAATCCCCTCTTAATACAGATAGAGCAGATGCCCCACCTTAGAGCAGAAGATGTCCCCCCATAGAGCAGAAGATGCCCCACCATAGAGCAGAAGATGCCCTACCATAGAGCAGAAGATGTCCCCCATAGAGCAGAAGATGCCCCACCATAGAGCAGAAGATGCCCCACCATAGAGCAGAAGATGTCCCACCATAGAGCAGAAGATGTCCCACCATAGAGCAGAAGATGTCCCAACACATAGCAGAAGATGTCCCAACACATAGCAGAAGATATCCCACCATAGAGCAGGTGATATCCCACCATAAAGTAGAAGACGGTCCAACAAATAATTATCTCCTCTACCAATCAGGCCAAGAACATACGCCACAATTCTTAAAAGATCATTCAGAAAGAGGCATGTCCCCTCAATCCATAAGATTAATCCCCTCTCAATACATATAGAGCAGATGCCCACAATAGAGCAGAAGATCCCCCACCATAGAGCAGAAGATGTCCTACCATGGAGCAGATGTCCCACCACTGAGCAGATAATGTCCCACCATAGAGCAGAAGATGCCCCACCATAGAGCAGAAGATGTCCTACCATGGAGCAGATGTCCCACCACTGAGCAGATAATGTCCCACCATAGAGCAGAAGATGTCCCACCACAGAGTAGAAGATGTCCCACCAACTGGCAGGTGCTCAGGAGAAGTGCAATTTGCGCCTTCCACAAGGTAAATCTGCTGTTTTGAAACACAAATGGCCCCGTCCCATTCACATTTGGCCAGCTAAACGTTTATCCCCCATGTTTCTCACCTTTCCTTTACTGTCTCTCCATAGCGATTTGATCTCTCCAGCCTCTGCAAAGTTCTATTCCCCGTTTTGGAGTGTATTTTCTGGAGATTGTGTTCTCCATTTTTTTATTTTTTATTTTCAGAGGGGGGATATTCAGATTCCCGTTAACCCTCAACATTTTTTTGCCCAATGTTTTCTCCCAGATGTTCTCTTTAAAGTGGACCAACGCCCAGGATTTTGACTATCCTGGGTTTTGGTCCACTTCCCCGGGGCACCCTAATCGGGGGTGCCCCGCTATGTAAAACCCCCTAGATCGCCCGATTCTACTCACCTCACCTGCTCCTACGGCACATGCGCGGCCACCCATCCAATCAGCGCGCTCGGAGCCGCTGAGGTATGCGCGTCAATGCCGCGTCTAAGCTCAACGGTTCCGAGCGCGCTGGCGGACGCATCTCGCGCTCCCGTTGGCGGGAGTCAGCTAAGGTTTGAGCACGTCCTGGAGGGTTTCACACAGCGGGGCACCCCGATTTTGGATGCCTCGGGGGGAGGTAATGGATCGGCCCAGGAATATTATAGATTCCCGGGCCGATCGGGCTGGGTGTTGGTCCACTTTAACCCTCCCTCCCCTGTTTGGTTTGCATATTAATGCTTTATAACTTAACTAACATTTATTTATTGTATTTGTTTTTGCTAAACTTTGGGGCCCAAGATCCACATTTTTGTTGTTTGGACCTTAATTTTTGTGTTTTTTGACAAAACTTTTTTTGTAGGAACCCAAACCAAAAAATGGTTCAATCCCTAAAAAGAACTTGCTGCTGACACTTACATTGACATGTCGGACGCTGCCGGCATGTGTTTTTGGAATGAAATAAGCCTGTTACTCATTGGACTCGGCAGTTTTCTCCCCCTATTTGTTGGAGGAAATTCGCTCTTCAAATTACCACATTTGCGCATGCTTTTCTGCCCTCTAAACATACCCTAAATAAGGCACCGGAGACAGTCTGGTGCACAAAAAAAGCATGCTAGCAGAAAATTTCAGCCGCAAATTGAATGCTAAAATGGAAGTGCACCGCATTTTGACGGCAATGAATCAGCTGGAAGCCAAAGCGTGACTGGAAAATCCAAATAGTGTATGCAGACTCACCGGCGCACCATGAATCGACCCTATTGTGTCGCTATATCTTTAGATCTGTTTGCCTTCTGCAAAATGTCAACGTTCTTGTCTAGGCTGCTTCACCTTCTCTCATTGAAATCTCCTTATCTTACCCCCTCTTTTTTCTTTTTCTTTATTTTCTTCTTGTTTCTTTTTCGCTACTTTCTTCCCCTCACTCTCTGATTCTTCTTTAATCTTTTTTTTTTATCAACTGACCCAATGTGTCCCACCATAGAGCAGAAGATGTCCCACCACAGAGAAGAAGAAGTCCCACCAAAGAATTATCTCCTCTACCAGCGAAAAACCCTCAGCCCAAAAACATACCCCACAATTCTTAAAAGATCCTTCAGCAAGATGAATACCCCCTCAATCTATAAAAGACCTCCTCAGGCAAATGAATCACCTCTTAATCCATATAGCCCACTTTAGAGCCGAAGATATGTCACTAAAGAAAATATGCCCCACCGAAGAGCAGAAGACATCTTACTATAGAGCAGGAGTTGTCCCGCCAAAGAACAGAAGATGTTCCACCATAGAGCTGAAGATGTTCCACCATAGAGCAGAAGATGTTCCACCATAGAGCAGAAGATGTTCCACCACAGAGAAGAAGACGTCCCACCAAAGAATTATCTTCTCTACCAATGAGATCCTTCAGTAAGATTAATACCCCCTCAATCTATTAAAGACCTCCTCAGGCAAATGAATCACCTCTTAATCAATATAGTGCAGATGTCCCACTTTAGATGTGTCACTAAAGAACATATGTCCCACCAAAAATCTGAAGACATCTTACAATAGAGCAGGAGTTGTCCCACCAAAGAACAGAAGATGTTTCACCATAGAGGTGAAGATGTTCCACCATAGAGCTGAAGATGTTCCACCAAAGAGTGGAAGATGTCCTATTATAGAGCAGATGTTCTACCATAGAGCACCTTTCACTCCGGGCTCTTTTGATTTGGGCATACGTGTGCATTTTTTGAACAGATGATCCAGTTGGTGTAGCCTTATTTTCTAAATTATGAGTTAGGAAAGAATTACATCATCTCACTTGACAGCTTGTCTCTATATCATAAGATCTGTTTGCCTTGGACTGACAACCACCTTTCGCAAAATGTCAACTTTCTTGTCTGGCATGCTTCGGACCTTATCTCGCTGATAGTTCCTTACCTTACCCTACCCCCACTTTTTTTCTTTTTCTTTATATTATCCTTGTTTCTTTTTCTCTCCTTTCTTCCCCTAACTTTCTGTTTCTTCTTATTTATTTTTCAACTGACTCAAAATATTGTACACCCCATAGAGCAGAAGATGTACCATCATAGAGCTGGAGATCAGATTTCCCACCAAAGAGCAGAAGATCTCGTATGATAGAGCAGGAGCTGTCCTATCAAAGAACCAAAGGTGTCCACTTAACACCAAAGAGCATCAGATGTCCCATTATAGAACAAATGTCCCACCAAAGAGCCCCTTTACCTCCTGGCTCTTATCTCACTGATAGCCCCTTACACCACCCCAGTTTTTATTTTGTTGTCCTCATATCTCCGCCCTAACTCAATTTTTCCTTAAACAAGAAGATGTCCCACCGTAGAGCAGAAGATGTTCCACCAAGTAGCAGAATATGTTCCACTACAGAACAGAAGACATCCCACTATAGAGCAGATGATGTTCCACCATAGAGCAGAAGATGTCCCAACATAGAGCAGAAGATGCCAAATCAAAGAACAAAAAATGTCCCAGCATTAGATGTCCCATCAAAGAACAGAGAACGTCCCATCATAGAGCAGAAGATGTCCCACCACAGAGCAGAAGATGTCCCACCATAAAGCAGAAGATGTCTCAACATAGAGCAAAAGTTGTCCCACCATAGAGCACAAGATGTCCCACCATAGAGCACAAGATGTCCCAACATAGAGCAGAACATGTTCCACCAAAGAGCCGATGCCCCCCATAGAGCAGAGGATAACCTATAATCGAGCAGATGTTCTACCAAAGAGCAGCAAATGCCTCACTTTAGAGAAGATGTCCCACCGAAGAGCATATGTCTCACCATAGAACACAAGATGTCCCCCTATACAGCAGATGTTCCACCACAGAGCACAAAATGTCCCAGCATAGAGCGCAAAATGTCCCAACATTGAGCACAAAATGTCCCAGTATAGAGCACAAGATGTCCTTCATAGAGCAGATGGTGTCCCACCAAAGAGCAGAAGATGTCCCACCATAGAGAAGAAGATGTCCCACCATAGAGAAGATGTCCCACCATAGGGTAAAGGATGTCTTAACATAGGGCAGATGATGTCCCACCAGAGCAAACTGAGCATTATTTACAGCTTAACATTGTTGAATTTTTTCATAATGTTGCACTGGCCAAAATAACTTTTTATAACTTTTGTCAAGCTACACATCCTGGGCCTACTAAGAAAATCAGGAGGCGTATGTACAGACCACAGAGCTAGTAAAATTGGCCCAAGGCCATGGTCTCTGACCAAAGCGAATCTAAGGTCTTCATAATATTGGGAAGACCACTGCCACAACAATGAGAGAGGTGCATGTACCTGAAAAACCCCTTGCATCCCTCACAAGTCAAGACGTGGAAGTGGTATCCGTTGGCCTTATCTCCACATACGGCACAGATCTTCTCTTCATCTTCCGGGTCATTTTTCTTCAACTTACAGGCATCCAGGCTCAGGACAGACATCCCTATTGAGCTGGAGCTGCTGTCACTGCTGTCCTCGTCAAACACTGGGAACATGGTGAGGCTCCAGTCATTGGGGTCTTGGGTGTTCATCTTTAACCTGAGAAGAGAAATCCATATTCTGCGTTCATATACATTCCCGGAAGCTTTTATTAAAGACTGTGTAGAGAGCAGAAGGTGTCCTATCATAGAGCAGATGATGTCCCGCTACAGAGCAGAAGATGTCCTACTACAGAGCAGATGTCCTAATTACAAAGAGAATGTTCCACTACAAGGCAGAATATGTCCCACCAATAAACAGAAGATGCTCTCCATAGAGTAGAGAATATCCCGATGTCCCACTATAAAACAAAGAGGACCCACTAAAGTTCAGAAGACATCCCACCACAGAGCAAAAGATATACCACCACAGAGTAGGATTTATCCCACCATAGAGCAGAAGATGAACCTTTAGAGGGCAAAAGATGTCCCACTATGGAGCAAACAACATTCCATTAAAGAGTAAAGGATGTCCCACCACAGAGAAGAAGATGTCCCTCCATATTGCAAATTATGTCCAACTATAAAGCAAAAGATGTCCCACCATAGAGTGCAAAAGACCTTTTATAGAGTAGAAGACATCCCACCACAGACAGATTTCCCACCATTGAGCAGAAGGCATCTCACCACAGAACAGAAAATGAACCATCAGAGAGCAGAAGATTTCCCATCATAGAGCAGATGTCCCACCAAAATCAGAGAACAGAGTAGAGGATGTCCCACCACCCACCAAGATGTAGACCATAGCGTATATGATGTCCCAAGTAGATCCTTTCACAGAGCAAAAAATGTCCAACCAAAGAGCAGAAGACATCCCACTACAGAACAGAAGACATCCTACCACAGTGCAGAAGACATCCCACCACAGAGAAGACATCTCACCATAGAGTTTAAGACATTCCACCATAGAGCAGAAGACATCTCACCACAGAGCAGAAGACATTCCACCATAGAGCAGAAGACATCCCACCCCAGAGCAGAAGACATCCCACCACATAGCAGAAGACATCCCACCATAGAGAAAAAGACATCCCACCATAGAGAAAAAGACATCCCACCACAGAGCTGAAGACATCCCACCACAGAGCTGAAGACATCCCACCTTAGAGCAGAATGTTGGAGACACAATACTTTGCAACATCTTCTGTAGGTCGTTAAATGTGATTAGTGACTTTTGCTAGATTTACTGCAGTTTACAGCTATGACAAGTTATGATACTCGGTGGCACTGTAGAGTCTATGCATATTACTGCTGTGTTCAGTTGCTCTATAGTACTTCCTTCTGCTGCCCGTCTATGTTAGCCACCATGTAAGGTGACATTCTCTTACTGCATTCATGTTCCAGTAACGACAGTTCCTGTTATACCACTAATGTCTATCTGGATTAAAACTCCATTGCCTCAGCATTCATGCTCTGAAACACAGAAGACATCCCACAATGGAGAAAAAGACATCCCACCATGGAGCAAAACACATCCCACCATAAAGCAGAAGACATCCCATCACAGTGCAGAAGACATCCCACCATAGAGCAGAAGGCATCCCACCATAGAGCAGAAGACATCCCAGCACAGAGCAGAAGACATCCCACCATAGTGCAGAAGGCCTCCCACCATAGAGCAGAAGGCATCCCACCATAGAGCAGAAGGCATCCCACCATAGAGCAGAAGGCATCCCACCACAGAGCAAAATACATCCCACCACAGTGCAGAAGACATCCCAACACAGAGCAGAAGACATCTGACCACAGTGCAGAAGACATTTGACCACAGAGCAGAAGACATCCCACCATAGAGCAAAAGACATCCCCCACCACAGAGAAGAAGACATCCCACCGCTGCCCCAGCATTCACACTCTAAAACACAGAAGACATCGTACTATGGAGCAAAAGACATCCCAACCATAAAGCAGAAGACTTCCCATCACAGTGCAGAAGACATCCCACCATAGAGCAGAAGGCATACCACCACAGAGCAAAAGACATCCCCTATCACAGAGCAGAAGACATCCCACCGCTGCCCCAGCATTCACACTCTGAAACACAGAAGACATTGCACCATGGAGCAAAAGACATCCCACCATAAAGCAGAAGACATCCCACCACAGAGAAGAAGACATCCCACCATAGAGCAGAAGACATCCCACCATAGAGACATCGTACCACATAGAAGAAGATGTCCCACCACAGAGAAGAAGACATCCCACCAAATAATTATCTCCTCTACCAATGAGACCCCGCAGCCCAAAAATATACTCCACAAATCCTAAAAGAAGAGAAGAGCAAGATAAATACCCCCTCAATCCATGAAAGACCTCCTCAGGCAAGTGAATCCCTTCTTAATCCATCAGAGGCCCCTCAACCAAATGGAAGCTCCCTAATTCCATAAGATGTCCTCCAACCAAATGAATCCCCTCTTTATTCGTAAGAGACTCCACAACCAAATGGAAGTCTACAAGGGGCCAGACAGCCAAACGAAAGCCCCCTCAATCCATGAGAGACCCCCTCAGCCAAATACATACCACCTCCAATCCATAAAATACTTTCATGATTATCACCTGGTTTCATGGGAGACCCCCTCACTCCCTTATATAAGAGACCCCCCATCAGCCACATTAATACCTCCTAACACCAGAAAAGGCCCCTCAAATCTCTCCATCAATGTATTCTGAAATCATCTTGTATCTAAAAACAGGAGGTTGGTCTTGGCCTAGATGTTTTGGGCAGTGGGTTTCATAAAGGCCTCTGGAATGAGGGCATCACCCCTTTCCTGGAACCACTTGGCTCTAATTGCCACGGTTATTAATTAATTATTTTTTCCCGGGTGTTCCATGCTCAGCGGCCATGAATCTGGAAAGCAGTCAGCTTGAGAGCAGTCAAGTTGCGCTCACCCATCAGTGGCCCGTGTGTGATTATTGGGCGAGGTGCCCTTGTCTCTCGCCATTTACGATCTGTAAAATAACCTTTGTCAATATGTTATCTGTTTGCACATGTTGACACTTCAATACGGCGACCTTTACCCCTCAGCCCGTCCGCTGTGCCTGTGACTCAGGCAGGAGGAATTCAATAGGCCCGTGACACACAATCGTGCTCAGGGATCCTGAGGAAGTGGCCTATCTTGTCGCGAAACGCGTGGGAGAGACTTTGTTTTCTTCTAGCTTCTGATCTTTACTTCTAGACTTGATAGTTCACATGGGTGACTCAATAGGTATTAGTTGCTCCCTTTATCTCTGTGGACAGGTTGCACTGTATAGATTAGGGGTAAGGGTGGGCCTTTTTGCATTATTATAATGCCCAATCTAATCATTTCTTGACTAGACCACTCTCCTATCACCAACCCTTCAATCTATTCTCATCTCTGCTGCTCGCCTCTTCCATCCCACCATAGAGCAAAAGACATCCCACCACAGAGCAGAGGACATCCCACCACAGAGCAGAACACATCCCACCACAGAGCAGAACACATCCCACCACAGAGCAGAACACATCCCACCACAGAGCAGAAGACATCCCAGCGTAGAGCAGAAGACATCCCACCACAGAGCAGAAGACATCCCACCACAGAGCAGAAGACATCCCACCACAGTGCAGAAGACATCCCACCATGGAGTAGAAGACATATCACCATGGAGCAGAGGACATCTCACTATAGAGCAAAAGACATCCCACCATAGAGCAAAAGGCATCCCACCACAGAGCAGAAGACATCCCACAACAGAGCAGGAGGCATACCACCACAGAGCAGAAGACATCCCACCACAGAGCAGTAGACATCCCACCACAGATCAGTAGAAATCCCACCATAGAGCAGAAGACATATGGCTACAAAGCACAAGACATCCCACAACAGAGCAGAAGGCATCCCACCACAGAGCAGAAGACATCCCACCACAGAGCAGTAAAAATCCCACCATAGAGCAGAAGACATCTGGCTACAAAGCACAAGACATCCCACAACAGAGCAGAAGGCATACCACCACAGAGCAGAAGACATCCCACCACAGAGCAGAAGACATCCCACCACATAGCAGAAGACGTCCCACCACAGAGCAGAAGACGTCCCACCACAGAGCAGAAGACATTCCACCACAGAGCAGAAGACGTCCCGCCACAGAGCAGAAGACATTCCACCACAGTGCGGAAGACATCACACCATAGAGAAGACTCAAATCTTTACTTCTGGACTTGATAGTTGACACGGGTGACTCAATAGGTATTAGCTGCTCCCTTTATCTCTATGGACAGGTTGCACAGCATGGATTAGGGATAAGGGTGGGCTTTTCTGCATTAGTATAATATGCAAACTAATAATTTCCTGACTAGACCACTCTCCTATCAGCAACCCTCCAATCTATTCTCAACTCTGCTGCTCGCCTCTTCCAACTCTCTGGGCTGCTCCCCTCTGTCAGTCCCTCCAATGGCTAACCTTAACCTGCAAAGCTCTCAGCAGCCAAGCCCCGCCCTACATTTCATCACTGTCCACGGGGTTCTCCTGTCTACAGGACTTCATCTGTGCTGCACATACTTTCCCATACAATTCGCTACTCTCCAAACCTTCGAGAGTACCTTAGGCTCTAATTCTAGTCTTCCTGGGTTTTTGTCCGTGTCCCCGGGGCAGGGTGATTTTGGATGCCCTGCTGCGTGAAACCCCCTGGGATCCCCGGTATACTCGCCTCACCAGCGATCCCATGGGGCATGTACAAACTCTCATCCAATCAGCGCTCTATTCCATAGAACTCTGTTTGTAGATAGAGCCCGGCATAGGGAACGGTTGGTGTCCCTGGTTTCCCTCTGACTAATGTGCGCTGAAGCTTATCAGAATGGAGGGCGAGGCCAAGGGCAACCGGGGATGCGGCCTATGAATTTGCCATGGGATTGACGGTGAGCTGAGTATACTAGCAATACCAGGTGGTCTCACACAGCTGCTGACCCAAGGATAGGGAATCTAAAAGACTCCAGGACCGGCCATACGGGATTGGATCCTCTTCAAAATGACCCCCTTAAAGTGGACCAAAACCCAGGATTTTGACTATCCTGTGTTTTGGTCCTTTCCCCCTTTCGGGGGATGCCCCGCTGTGTGAAACCCCCCAGATCGCCGATGCCAACTCACCTCTTCCCGGTCTAACGGTGCATGAGCGGGTGCCGTTAGACTGGTAAACAAGGTAAGTGTATAGGGTGACCTGGGGGGTTTCACATAGCAGGGCATCCCGATTTTGGAAGCCCCGGGGGGAGGGAATCGATCAGCCCGGGAATCTTATAATTCTCGGGCAGATCGGCACTTTAAATACCCCATCATTATAAATAACTGCCCCCGTAATACATAACGCACCCCTCAAATACATTAACACCCTCTACCCTACCCTACAGAGATGCTTATTAATCCCTGTTAATCTAGGAGAAGTGCTCTGACATAATTCTTTACCCCCTCGTTCCTAATTAATACCCCCCGCATTCATAACAGACCCCTCAGACAAATAAATAAGCCCCTGTCTATGAAATGAGAGACTCTTCAGTGAAATATTATATTGCCCTAACAGCCAAGAAATATACCCCAGTCCATAAGAGACCCCTAACACCCATTGAAATATACCCCAGTCCATGAGAGACCCGTAACAGCCAATGAAATATACCCCAGTCCATGAGAGACCTGTAACAGCCAATGAAATATACCCCAGCCTATAAAAGACCCCTAACACCCAATGAAATATACCGCAGCCTATAAAAGACCCCTAACAGCCAATTAAATATACCCCAGCATATAAAAGACCCCTAACAGCCAATTAAATATACCCCAGTCCACAAGAAACCTGTAACAGCCAATAAAATATACCCCAGCCAGTAAGAGACTCCTAATAGCCAATGAAATATACCCCAGTCCAAAATAGGCCCCTAACAGTCAATTAAATATACCCCAGTCCATAAGAGACCCCTAACAGCCAATGAAATATATACCCCAGTCCATAAGAGACCCCTAACAGCCAATGAAATATACCCCAGTCCATAGGAGACCCTAACAGCCAATGAAATATACCCCAGTCCATAGGAGACCCTAACAGCCAATGAAATATACCCCAGCCCATAAGAGACCCATAACAGCCAATGAAATATACCCCAGCCCATAAGAGACCCCTAACAGCCAATGAAATATACCCCAGCCTATAAAAGACCCATAACAGCCAATGAAATATACCCCAGCCCATAAGAGACCCCTAACAGCCAATGAAATATACCCCAGCCTATAAAAGACCCATAACAGCCAATGAAATATACCCCAGCCCATAAGAGACCCATAACAGCCAATGAAATATACCCCAGCCCATAAGAGACCCCTAACACCCATGACATATACCCCAGCCTATAAAAAAAAACCCTAACACCCAATGAAATATACTCCAGCTTATAAAAGACCCCTAACACCCGATGAAATATACCCCAGCCCATAAGAGACCCTCCAGCCAAATGAATAAGCCATAATCTAATAGAGACCCTTCAGTAAAAAGAAAAACCACAAGAGATGCCTTAGCTAAAGTAATGTCCATTATATTAATAGGAGCCAAATAATTGCCCCCTAAAGGCATGAGACCCCGCAGCCCAAATACATACCCCCTCAATCCATAAAATACTCCTCAGCTAAATAAATACCTTCTCAACCTACAAGACACCACTCAGTAAATTGAATGAGAACCCTCATCCAAATGAATACCCCCTTAAGACCTCTCAGTGAAATAAATACTAAGTACACTTCAATTGAGTGAACCTAAGCCATGCAATAAGCCCCCCATGTCTGGTGTGACCCCCTTCCCCTGCCGTATCTGCTGTGAGCTTGCTTTCCATTCTATCATTGTATTATTTGTATGTCTCTGCAGTGTAGTTCCCCTTTAATGATTGCAATGGCGTGCCTCCAGGCTGCAGTAGACGCCGTGCAGAGTGATGGTAATGGCGCAGCGGTGCAGAGGGCAGCTCTCCAGAATGCCACTCTCACATCTAATGCAATTTTAAATACCTCAGCTATTGACCCCGGGGGACTAACAGCTCTCCTGCTGCAGAATTCTGGATCATCCTCATCACTCCACTACCCCCCCCACCCCGATCCCTACCCCGATCCCCACCCCGATCCCTACCCCGATCCCTACCCCGATCCCTACCCCGAGGCCCAACACCAGGCTTCAGCCAATGCACAGGAAACACTCCAACTCTATTATCATCATTATCTGTATGTAAAAGAGCAGCAGCATCTTCCATATACGACTAGGGAAGAAAAGCTAATCTATTAGGATATAAAGGGGGGATACAGGAGGAGAAGAGCTTACACTCTATTAGGGTATAAGGGAGGATACAGAAGGAGAAGAGCTTACAATCTATTAGGGAATAAGGGAGGATACAGAAGGAGGAGAGCTTACAATCTATTAGGGTATAAGGGAGGATACAGAAGGAGAAGAGCTTACAATCTATTAGGGTATAAGGGAGGAGACAGAAGGAGAAGAGCTTACACTCTATTAGGGTATAAGGAAGGATACAGAAGGAGAAGAGCTTACAATCTATTAGGGAATAAGGGAGGATACAGAAGGAGGAGAGCTTACAATCTATTAGGGTATAAGGGAGGATACAGAAGGAGAAGAGCTTACACTCTATTAGGGTATAAGGAAGGATACAGAAGGAGAAGAGCTTACAATCTATTAGGGTATAAGGGAGGATACAGAAGGAGAAGAGCTTACACTCTATTAGGATATAAGGGAGGATACAGAAGAAGAAGAGCTTACACTCTATTAGGGTATAAGGGAGGATACAGAAGGAGAAGAGCTTACAATCTATTAGGGTATAAGGGAGGATACAGAAGGAGAAGAGCTTACACTCTATTAGGATATAAGGGAGGATACAGAAGAAGAAGAGCTTACAATCTATTAGGGTATAAGGGAGGATACAGAAGGAGAAGAGCTTACACTCTATTAGGGTATAAGGGAGGATACAGAAGGAGAAGAGCTTACACTCTATTAGGGTATAAGGGAGGATACAGGAGGAGAAGAGCTTACACTCTATTAGGGTATAAGGGAGGATACAGAAGGGGAAGAGCTTACAATCTATTAGATTATAAGGGAGGATACAGAAGGAGAAGAGCTTACAATCTATTAGGGTATACGGGAGGATACAGAAGGAGAATAGCTTACAATCTATTAGATTATAAGGGAGGATACAGAAGGAGAAGAGCTTACAATCTATTAGGGTATAAGGGAGGATACAGAAGGAGAAGAGCTTACTCTCTATTAGGGTATAAGGGAGGATACAGAAGGAGAAGAGCTTACACTCTATTAGGGCATAAGGGAGGATACAGAAGGAGAGGAGCTTACAATCTATTAGGGTATAAGGGAGGATACAGAAGGAGAAGAGCTTACACTCTATTAGGATATAAGGGAGGATACAGAAGAAGAAGAGCTTACAATCTATTAGGGTATAAGGGAGGATACAGAAGGAGAAGAGCTTACACTCTATTAGGGTATAAGGGAGGATACAGAAGGAGAAGAGCTTACACTCTATTAGGGTATAAGGGAGGATACAGGAGGAGAAGAGCTTACACTCTATTAGGGTATAAGGGAGGATACAGAAGGGGAAGAGCTTACAATCTATTAGATTATAAGGGAGGATACAGAAGGAGAAGAGCTTACAATCTATTAGATTATAAGGGAGGATACAGAAGGAGAAGAGCTTACAATCTATTAGGGTATAAGGGAGGATACAGAAGGAGAAGAGCTTACACTCTATTAGGGTATAAGGGAGGATACAGAAGGAGAAGAGCTTACACTCTATTAGGGTATAAGGGAGGATACAGAAGGAGAAGAGCTTACAGTCTATTGTCCCTGGCTAAAGTGCGCTCAAGCTTATCAGAATGGAGGGCGAGGCCAAGGACAACCGGGGATGCGGCCTATGAATTTGCCTCGGGATTGCCGGTGAGCTGAGTATACTAGCAATACCAGGTGGTCTCACACAGCTGCTGACCCAAGGATAGGGAATCTAAAAGACTCCAGGACCGGCCATACGGGATTGGATCCTCTTCAAAATGACCTCTTCCCGGTCTAACAGTGCATGAGCGGGTGCCATTAGACTGGTAAACAAGGTAAGTGTATAGGGTGACCTGGGGGGTTTCACATAGCAGGGCATCCCGATTTTGGAAGCCCCGGGGGGAGGGAATCGATCAGCCCGGGAATCTTATCATTCTCGGGCAGATCAGCACTTTAAATACCCCATCATTATAAATAACTGCCCCCGTAATACATAACGCACCCCTCAAATACATTAACACCCTCTACCCTACCCTACAGAGATGCTTATTAATCCCTGTTAATCTAGGAGAAGTGCTCTGACATAATTCTTTACCCCCTCGTTCCAAATTAATACCCCCCGCATTCATAACAGACCCCTCAGACAAATAAATAAGCCCCTGTCTATGAAATAAGAGACTCTCCAGTGAAATATTATATTGCCCCATGTAGCGATAACCCTTATCGCCGGAGGGCTTCACCGCCCGAGACGTCCTTTTCCCAATCGTAAGAGGTGCTGCTGGAATTCCAGAGTCGTCCGTGAGGAAACAGGAACAGCCCTTACAAGGGCTAGTGAATTGTAATATAGCGTTTCCCCCAATAAGAGACAGAACTTCAGTATTGAGGGTGAAGGTGAAGACAACTTTATTAGTGCCACACTGTGCCTTATATGCAAGGCTCCATGCAAGGGGACCTCCCCCGTGGACCTGATGGAAGACTGCATGACAAACACACGGACCAATGGGAGCACGGCACACAATCCGTCAACTCTGCCGGTGACGCAATCAGCAACACAATAGACGTCTGTAATACACTCAATCAGAACAATGCCATTGTCTGTGACGTAATCAATCAACACAATGGCAGTCTGTACATGCTTAAGAAAAGGAAAGTAATGAACCTGTGTAAAGTCCAAAGGGCAGAGAGTCTGTCACAATGCCCCCTTTTTGTGGAACACCCGGCAGACCCGGATTGACCCTGTTCGGGTTAACGTGGGGCTGTCCGGACTCTTGTTATGGGCAGAGTTCTGTGTAAGGACAAGTCTGCAAATAGTGAGTAACAGGACTAAACATTGACGTGGGCTGCACATAGGAATCGGTCATGGGTGGGGTCCAAACACTGGGATATTGTGGCGTTGGTGAGTTCAGCACCAAAGTCCTTGGTTGGATGTGTGCACAGGTGCTCTGCTTTCTTATAGCTGGCCCCAGTTTCAATCTCTTTCCATGGAAGCTGATCGGAGAATCCACAATCTTCTGCACATCTACATCATCGTAAAAGGAGACAAAACCATAACCCTTAGAAACGCCAGAGGCATCCCTAATAATTTTGACATTCTTTACAGCACCATACTTTGAAAACAAATCCTTAATTTCAGGCTGATCAAGCCGACGGCCAATGCCCCCAACAAAAATAGTGTTTGGCATAAGTTTCCCTTCTGGAAGGACGTAACCTGACGGCTGATCCTCTTCTTGACTTCGTGTAACAGACATGACGTGATGCAGACGAAACCCCTGGGTCTCCCCGACCAGTGGGCTGGAGTCGGCAGCTCGGGCTGGAGCCTGGGTTGTAACAGGGTTGACGCTGGCTGGTCCAGAGGTAGCGTAGGCAGAAGTCATTGGTCCTAGATCATTTCCCAATAGTACTTCTGCGGGTAAGTTGTCCATAAGTCCCACCTGTACCCTGCCGGATCCAGCGCCCCAGTCAAGATGTACTCGGGCGGTGGGGAGTCGAAACACAGCTCCCCCCGCCACCCTTACTGCAACGGTGTGTCCAGTGCGGTCTTTGTTCTTGACCAAATGAGGTTGGAGCAAGGTAAGTGTGGCTCCGGTGTCGCGTAATCCTTGCGCGGTCCGTCCATTGACTCGTACCTCCTGGCAATGGTGCTGTCGGTTGTCTTGGATGGCCGCTTGTATGGGATCAGCTTCATACAGTACCCCCAGATACTCTTCCGAACTGCTCTCAGCTTCCAAACAGTGTGCCACAGGAGTACGGGAGGTGGAAGGTTGCTTTTGCCCCCGCGTGTTTCGGGGGCGCTCTAGGGCGCAATCACTGCGATAATGTCCCCATTGTTTGCAACGATGGCACTGAACTGTGGAGAGGTTCGGTTGCTGCGCCGGCCTATGTGGCCCAGAGTCACGAGTTGGCGCTGAAGCCACAGGTGCTTGAAATTTGATGGGAGGTTGTGGTTTTGGAGCGGACTGTTCTGTCCGGCGCGCATCAGTGTACTCGTCGGCTAGACGAGCAGCCTCAGGTAGCGTTAGAGGCCTCCGGTCACGTACCCACTCTCTTAGCTCTGGTTGCAGGGCATTGAGAAAATGTTCTAGTAAAAACAACTGTAGTACATCCTCAGCGGTCGCGGCTTTGCATCCAGTGACCCAGTGTGATGCTGTACGATGGAGGCGACATGCCCACTCCGTGTAAGAATCCCCTCCCTTCTTTTGGGATTCCCGAAATCGTCGCCTGTAGGCTTCCGGGGTGACAGCGTACCGGGCTAACAAAGCCTCCTTTACCAGATGGTAGTGTGGTAAGTCCGCATCAGGGATGGCCCGAAAAGCATCGGAAGCTTTCCCAGATAGTTTCCCTGATAATATGGTGACCCATTCCTCCGTGGGTACCCGGTGTAAAGCGCACTGGCGTTCAAAATCGGCCAAAAATCCGTCAATCTCGTCGTCACTTTCCTGGAAGGACTTAAATGCTGCAAATGGAATCTTTTTCCCCCCAGTGTAACTAAGGCTGAGAGGCTGCTGGGTTGAAAGTCGCCGATCTTCCCTTCGCTTACTGGCCTCTGCCTCCGCTGCGGCGAAGACTCGGTCGATCAGTTCCTGTGATGGATTCGGGCCATAGACCGACAATCTGTTCCGAACCGCTTGAACGAGAGCAGCGTCTTCATCGATCTCTATATTGGTTTCGGTCCTCACTGCTGCATGATCCATTTCGATCAGCTCGCCTATCAGTTCCTGACGTGGGCGGTTGCTAGCTGACCTTCCCCGGCTCTCGAGTAGATCCTTCAGGGTCCGTCTTTTCAACTTGTCCTACTGACTCTCCATCAGGGTAGCACTCTCTCTGGGTACAAAGGACCATCCGACCGCTTGCCACCAATTGTAGCGATAATCCTTATCGCCGGAGGGCTTCACCGCCCGAGACGTCCTTTTCCCAATCGTAAGAGGTGCTGCTGGAATTCCAGAGTCGTCCATGAGGAACCAGGAACAGCCCTTACAAGGGCTAGTGAATTGTAATATAGCGTTTCCCCCAATAAGAGACAGAACTTCAGTATTGAGGGTGAAGGTGAAGACAACTTTATTAGTGCCACACTGTGCCTTATATGCCAGGCTCCATGCAAGGGGACCTCCCCCGTGGACCTGATGGAAGACTGCATGACAAACACACGGACCAATGGGAGCAGGGCACACAATCCCTCAACTCTGCCGGTGACGCAATCAGCAACACAATAGACGTCTGTGATACACTCAATCAGAACAATGCCATTGTCTGTGACGTAATCAGTCAACACAATGGCAGTCTGTACATGCTTAAGAAAAGGAAAGTAATGAACCTGTGTAAAGTCCAAAGGGCAGAGAGTCTGTCACACCCCAACAGCCAAGAAATATAACCCAGTCCATGAGAGACCCGTAACACCCAATGAAATATACCCCAGCCTATAAAAGACCCGTAACAACCAATAAAATATACCCCAGCCTATAAAAGACCCGTAACAACCAATAAAATATACCCCAGCCAATAAGAGACTCCTAATAGCCAATGAAATATACCCCAGTCCATAGGAGACCCTAACAGCCACTGAAATATACCCCAGTCTATAGGAGACTCCTAACAGCCAATGAAATATACCCCAGTCCATAAGAGACCCCTAACACCCATGACATATACCCCAGCCCATAAGAGACCCCTAACACCCATGACATATACCCCAGCCTATAAAAGACCCATACCAGCCAATGAAATATACCCCAGCCCATAAGAGACCCCTAACACCAATGAAATATACCGCAGCCTATAAGACACCCCTAACACCCATGACATATACCCCAGCCTATAAAAGACCCATAACAGCCAATGAAATATACCCCAGCCCATAAGAGACCCCTAACACCCAATGAAATATACTCCAGCTTATAAAAGACGCCTAACACCCAATTAAATATACCCCAGCCCATAAGAGACCCTCCAGCCAAATGAATAAGCCATCGTCTAATAGAGACCCTTCAATAAAAAGAAAAACCACAAGAGATGCCTTAGCTAAAGGAATGTCCATTATATTAATAGGAGCCAAATAATTGCCCCCTAAAGGCATGAGAACCCGCAGCCCTAATACATACCCCCTCAATCCATAAAATACTCCTCAGCTAAATAAATACCTTCTCAGGCTACAAGACACCACTCAGTAAATTGAATGAGAACCCTCATCCAAATGAATACCCCCTTAAGACCTCTCAGTGAAATAAATACTACAAAACCCCTTATTTCAAACTAAGTACACTTCAATTGAGTGAACCTAAGCCATGCAATAAGCCCCCCATGTCTGGTGTGACCCCCTTCCCCTGCCGTATCTGCTGTGAGCTTGCTTTCCATTCTATCATTGTATTATTTGTATGTCTCTGCAGTGTAGTTCCCCTTTAATGATTGCAATGGCGTGCCTCCAGGCTGCAGTAGACGCCGTGCAGAGTGATGGTAATGGCGCAGCGGTGCAGAGGGCAGCTCTCCAGAATGCCACTCTCACATCTAATGCAATTTTAAATACCTCAGCTACCGACCCCGGGGGACTAACAGCTCTCCTGCTGCAGAATTCTGGATCATCCTCATCACTCCACTACCCCCCCCCCCCCCGATCCCTACCCCGATCCCCACCCCGATCCCTACCCCGATCCCTACCCCGATCCCTACCCCAAGGCCCAACACCAGGCTTCAGCCAATGCACAGGAAACACTCCAACTCTATTATCATCATTATCTGTATGTAAAAGAGCAGCAGCATCTTCCATATACGACTAGGGAAGAAAAGCTAATCTATTAGGATATAAAGGGGGGATACAGGAGGAGAAGAGCTTACACTCTATTAGGGTATAAGGGAGGATACAGGAGGAGAAGAGCTTACAATCTATTAGGGTATAAGGGAGGATACAGAGGGAGAAGAGCTTACACTCTATTAGGGTATAAGGGAGGATACAGGAGGAGAAGAGCTTACACTCTATTAGGGTATAAGCGAGGATACAGAAGGAGAAGAGCTTACACTCTATTAGGGTATAAGTGAGGATACAGAAGAAGAAGAGCTTACACTCTATTAGGGTATAAGGGAGGATACAGAGGGAGAAGAGCTTACACTCTATTAGGGTATAAGGGAGGATACAGAGGGAGAAGAGCTTACACTCTATTAGGGTATAAGCGAGGATACAGAAGGAGAAGAGCTTACACTCTATTAGGGTATAAGCGAGGATACAGAAGGAGAAGAGCTTACACTCTATTAGGGTATAAGTGAGGATACAGAAGGAGAAGAGCTTACACTCTATTAGGGTATAAGGGAGGATACAGGAGGAGAAGAGCTTACAATATATTATGGCTGCTTCTTGGTAAGTACGGCCTGCCAGGGCGGTTCATTAATTGGCTACAAACCCTGTATGAAGGGGCTGAGAGCTTCCCTCTTGTTAATGGTTGGGTTGGAAGGCCTTTTGAAGTTGGCTCTGGTGTGCGACAGGGATGCCCCCTGAGTCCCCTACTGTATGTGTTTGCGATCGATCCCTTTATAAGGAGGGTTGAGAGCAGCATGTTATGTGGGGTTCCTCTGGGTGTGCCTGGTGAGCCTCCTCTGAAGGTCATTGCCTATGCTGATGATGTATCTGTGATTGTCTCTGGGACAAATGAGGCAGAGGAGGTGGCCTCTCTAATAGCACAGTATACAGAAGCGTCGGGCTCCAAGGTCAATCACGAGAAGAGTGAAGTTTTCTGGATGGGTGAGGAGGGTGAGGGCTTTGTACTTCCGGACGCCTTCCCAGTGCCCCAGCAGGAAATTAAGATCCTTGGCATAAATTTCGGTCCTGGCTATTATGGGCAAAAAAACTGGGAGCGCAGGCTGGAAATTACCAATGCCAAGGTTGCAGTCTGGAAGAGCTGGTAAATGTCTCTCAGGGAAAGGGTTGACCTTATCAAGACCTACCTGATCCCCATCTTTTTATACGTCAGCTTCGTCTGTGTTTTGCCAGTGTCTCTCTACACCAGGGTCTACAGCGTGTTTTTCCAGATGTTATGGGGAAACCGCATGAACCTGGTGAAAAGAAATGTCACCTACCTATCTAGGCGGGAGGGTGGCCTAGGGATGGTCAACCCAGTCGTGTTTTTCTCTCTCTTGTTTCTGAAACATAATTTTGGAAGCATGTTGGCAGAGAGCCCGCCTGGCTGGGTGGGTATTTTCCAGTCCTGGTTTAAGCCCTTCCTGCGAGACTGAGAGAATGGTGGCCGGATGAAAAGCCCTCGAGTTCCTCAGGCTCAGCTTCCGGCCTATGTTGCCCCGTGCTTGAAAATACTTCGGCAATGGCAATTGACAGCAGAGGACATGAGATCTACACCGAGGAAGCTTCTGGTGAGTCGGGTCCTGGGTCTGGCTTTTCATGAGCCATTGTCCCTCAGGGATTGCCCAGGCTCCATCATGAGGGAGGGTTTGAGGCTTATTAACTCCTCAAGAATTCCTTTGAAATATCGGGATATAGCCTGGCTCTCCTTCCAAGGAAAACTCTACCTTAGGGGGATCTGAAAGAGTCGCAGCTTGCCAGAGATAATTTGTCTCCGTGAGGAGTGTCGGGATGAGGTGGAGACTATGGACCACTTCCTGCTCCGGTGTCCCTTTAATGTAGAGGTGTGTAAACAGGTGGGGTTGGCCCTCGGTGCCCCCTTCTTCTCTCAGCTTTCCTATGCTGAGTGGGTGTATGGAGCATTCAAGAACAGAGGGGATTTTTGTTTGGACACTTTATATCTAGTTAGTCTAGTGATTCGCTATTTCACGTGGAATGCACGGTGCCAGCTCTGCATTAGGAAGAAAGTCCTCCCTGTCCCGGTGGTGGTGCATGACATCCTGCATGAGGTGGGCAAGATCCGGGTGCTTGAGAGGGACAGGTGGGAACGGGGGGCCTGGCTGAAGGCGTGGAGGAACATCAGGCCTCCTTAGTCCTCATGACTTCCCTCTGGGTGGGCTTTTCTGTCTCTTATCACCCATAGATTTTCTATAACAAAGACAGATTTTTGAAGAACGGCTGCGTGCGCAGGTGACGGGGTCTCTTAGTCTTCCTGCTGAATTGTGTATAGTGTAGTGTTAGGTTGTAGAGAGGATTGTATATAGAATAATGGATATTATATATTTTATGCCGAATTGTTAGGCCTGTTTCTTTTTGTTTAGTTATTATTTATTTTATTTTTATTTATTTATTATTGTAACTTTGTAAATATTGTATATATTGTATATGATTGCTTGATTTTACTCAATAAAAAAAGTTACAATATATTATGGTATAAGGGAGGATACAGAAGGTGAAGAGCTTACAATATATTAGGGTATAAGGGAGGATACAGAAGGAGAAGAGCTTACAATCTATTAGGGTATAAGGTAGGATACAGAAGGAGAAGAGCTTACAATCTATTAGGGTATAAGGGAGGATACAGAAAGAGAAGAGCTTACAATCTATTAGGGTATAAGGGAGGATACAGAAGGAGAAGAGCTTACAATCTATTAGGGTATAAGGGAGGATACAGAAGGAGGAGAGCTTACACTCTATTAGGGTATAAGGTAGGATACAGAAGGAGAAGAGCTTACAATCTATTAGGGTATAAGGTAGGATACAGAAAGAGAAGAGCTTACAATCTATTAGGGTATAAGGGAGGATACAGAAGGAGAAGAGCTTACAATCTATTAGGGTATAAGGGAGGATACAGAAGGAGGAGAGCTTACACTCTATTAGGGTATAAGGTAGGATACAGGAGGAGAAGAGCTTACACTCTATTAGGGTATAAGGGAGGATACAGAAGGAGAAGAGCTTACAATCTATTAGGGTATAAGGTAGGATACAGAAGGAGAAGAGCTTACAATCTATTAGGGTATAAGGTAGGATACAGGAGGAGAAGAGCTTACACTCTATTAGGGTATAAGGGAGGATACAGGAGGAGAAGAGCTTACAATCTATTAGGGTATAAGGGAGGATACAGAAGGAGAAGAGCTTACACTCTATTAGGGTATAAGGGAGAATACAGAAGGAGAAGAGCTTACAATCTATTAGGGTATAAGGGAGGATACAGAAGGAGAAGAGCTTACACTCTATTAGGGTATAAGGGAGGATACAGGAGGAGAAGAGCTTACAATCTATTAGGGTATAAGGGAGGATACAGAAGGAGAAGAGCTTACACTCTATTAGGGTATAAGGGAGGATACAGAAGGAGAAGAGCTTACACTCTATTAGGGTATAAGGGAGGATACAGAAGGAGAAGAGCTTACAATCTATTAGGGTATAAGGGAGGACACAGAAGGAGAAGAGCTTACACTCTATTAGGGTATAAGGGAGGATACAGAAGGAGAAGAGCTTACAATCTATTAGGGTATAAGGGAGGATACAGAAGGAGAAGAGCTTACACTCTATTAGGGTATAAGGGAGGATACAGGAGGAGAAGAGCTTACACTCTATTAGGGTATAAGGGAGGATACAGAAGGAGAAGAACTTACACTCTATTAGGGTATAAGGGAGGACACAGAAGGAGAAGAGCTTACACTCTATTAGGGTATAAGGGAGGATACAGAAGGAGAAGAGCTTACAATCTATTAGGGTATAAGGGAGGATACAGAAGGAGAAGAGCTTACACTCTATTAGGGTATAAGGGAGGATACAGGAGGAGAAGAGCTTACACTCTATTAGGGTATAAGGGAGGATACAGGAGGAGAAGAGCTTACACTCTATTAGGGTATAAGGGAGAATATAGAAGGGGGAGGAGCTTATAATCTGTTGCTGGTTATTGGTTGAATAATCATAGCTGTGCACAAAGTTCAGCAGGGAGAAGGTTTTGTGGTGACAGTTTAGTCAGGTCACACATGACAATAAAGGCGGCTTTATACACAATGTACACAGGCACCCTGATGGGGGTGTGCAGGGGGTTGTGTATATTTAGGCTGTGTGTATTGTTTTGCCTGTTCGATATCTGACCTCTTTCGCTCACAACCCACAGCGATGCGTCTGCGCAAGATTAACGCCAAACCGGATCTTCTGCATTTTGCGCGTGAGGGAACATGGCGTCCCGGGAGCTCGACTGATTGTATAAAAAAATCTGTGACCCAGAACGCAATTCTGCGTTCTTAACATTGCATGCGAGGTGGCGAACGCCGATCGTACCCGTCGCTCATCACCGGAGAGTAAGGAATGTCCCGGGCAGGCACACAAGGTGCTGCTACAAGGTGTAATAATATGCAGATTATGCAAATCTGAAGAAGCCTATCATCGCGAAAGGCGTATGGTGCAAGCCGCATCCACAATACCCTCTGATTGTAAAGCACCGCGGAATATGTTGGTGCTGTAGAAATAATGTACTGCTTATTGGTGTCACATGGGTCGCTCTGACCAATCCCTATCTATCTATCTATCTATCTATCTATCTATCTATCTACCTCATATCTATCTATCTATCTCATATCTATCTATCTATCCCATTATCTATCTATCTATCTATCTATCTATCTATCTCATATCTATCTATATTTCTATCTATCTATCTATTTATCCCATATCTATCTATCTATCTATCTATCTATCTATCTATCTATCTATCTATCTATCTATTTATCCCATATCTATCTATCTATCTCATATCTATCTATCTATCTATCTATCTATCTATCTATCTATCTATCTCATATCTATCTATCTATCTATCTATCTATCCCATATCTATCTATCTATCCCATATCTATCTATCTATCTATCTATCTATCTATCTATCTATCCCATATCTATCTATCTATCTATCTATCTATCTATCTATCTATCTATCTATCCCATATCTATCTATCTATCTATCTATCTATCTATCCCATATCTATCCCATTATCTATCTATCTATCTATCTATCTTTCTCTCTTGTTGGGTTTATCTCTGTCTCCAGGCTCCAGGCTTTGTTATCTCCTAGTTTTCTCTCCTTCTTTCCATCCATCCATCCTCCTCTCCTCCTCTCTATTGATCCTCCTCTCCTCCTCTCTCTCCTGAGCCAGCGCGCCCCCGCAGGCAGCCTTCTGATTGGCTGTTCCCCGCATCCCCTGCGGCTCGCTGGTAATACAGCGCAGATTTTCCGCCTGGAGAGAGGCATGAAAGCGCTGTCCGCTGGTGTCCAGGTCATGTGACCTCTCTGGAACAATTTTGTTTTCCTTTGTTTATAAATAAATGACGCAGTGACGTTTCCGTGGCATAAAAATAGAAACAGGCGACGCGTTTATTCTTAGCGCATCGGGAAGATGGTCCCGGGGATCCCGGGAAAAAATAAGTCCTGAAAATATACATTGATCCCGTGCAGCAAGTCCTTCCGTGTCCAAATCTTCAATACTTACCCGTTTTGGTGATCTAGACATCACCACACTCACTAATTGCCCACTGTGCAACAGCTTCCTCTGTATCCAGCTCTTCAAGACTTACCAGGTTTGAAGATGCTGATCCTGATCGAAGGTGGGTGGGAATACTCACCTTTGATCCCCTGTAGCATGCTCCTCTGTGTCCAGATCTTCAATACTTACCCATACTGGAGATCCAGGTCCTGGGCACCAACATCCCTCCACATATCCCCTGCAGCATGTCCGGCATGTCCAGATCTTCAATACTTACCCATACTGGAGATCCAGGTCCTGGGCACCACATTCCTCCACAGATCCCCTGCAGCATGTACTTCCGTGTCCAGATCTTCAATACTTACCCATACTGGAGATCCAGGTCCTGGGCACCACATCCCTCCACATATCCCCTGCAGCATCTCCCTCCATGTCCAGATATTCAATACTTACCCATACTGGAGATCCAGGTCCTGGGCACCACATTCCTCCACAGATCCCCTGCAGCATGTCCTTCTGTGTCCAGATCTTCAATACTTACCCATACTGGAGATCCAAGTCCTGGGCACAAACATCCCTCCACAGATCCCCTGCAGCATGTCCTTCTGTGTCCAGATCTTCAATACTTACCCATACTGGAGATCCAGGTCCTGGGCACAAACATTCCTCCACAGATCCCCTGCAGCATGTCCTTCTGTGTCCAGATCTTCAATACTTACCCATACTGGAGATCCAAGTCCTGGGCACAAACATCCCTCCACAAATCCCCTGCAGCATGTCCTTCTGTGTCCAGATCTTCAATACTTACCCATACTGGAGATCCAAGTCCTGGGCACAAACATCCCTCCACAAATCCCCTGCAGCATGTCCTTCTGTGTCCAGATCTTCAATACTTACCCATACTGGAGATCCAAGTCCTGGGCACCACATCCCTCCACATATCCCCTGCAGCATCTCCCTCCATGTCCAGATATTCAATACTTACCCATACTGGAGATCCAGGTCCTGGGCACCACATTCCTCCACAGATCCCCTGCAGCATGTCCTTCTGTGTCCAGATCTTCAATACTTACCCATACTGGAGATCCAAGTCCTGGGCACAAACATCCCTCCACAGATCCCCTGCAGCATGTCCTTCTGTGTCCAGATCTTCAATACTTACCCATACTGGAGATCCAGGTCCTGGGCACAAACATTCCTCCACAGATCCCCTGCAGCATGTCCTTCTGTGTCCAGATCTTCAATACTTACCCATACTGGAGATCCAAGTCCTGGGCACAAACATCCCTCCACAAATCCCCTGCAGCATGTCCTTCTGTGTCCAGATCTTCAATACTTACCCATACTGGAGATCCAAGTCCTGGGCACAAACATCCCTCCACAAATCCCCTGCAGCATGTCCTTCTGTGTCCAGATCTTCAATACTTACCCATACTGGAGATCCAAGTCCTGGGCACAAACATTCCTCCACAGATCCCCTGCAGCATGTCCCGCCATGTCCAGATATTCAATACTTACCCATACTGGAGATCCAGGTCCTGGGCACAAACATCCCTCCACAGATCCCCTGCAGCATGTCCTTCTGTGTCCAGATCTTCAATACTTACCCATACTGGAGATCCAAGTCCTGGGCACAAACATTCCTCCACAGATCCCCTGCAGCATGTCCTTCTGTGTCCAGATCTTCAATACTTACCCATACTGGAGATCCAGCTCCCAGGCACCACATCCCTCCACAGATCCCCTTCAGCATGTCCTTCTGTGTCCAGATCTTCAATACTTACCCATACTGGAGATCCAGGTCCTGGGCACAAACATCCCTCCACAGATCCCCTGCAGCATGTCCCGCCATGTCCAGATCTTCAATACTTACCCATACTGGAGATCCAGGTCCTGGGCACCACAACCCTCCACAGATCCACTGCGACATGTCCCTCCGTGTCCAGATATTCAGTACTTACCCATACTGGAGATCCAGGTCCCAGGCACCACATCCCTCCACAGATCCCCTTCAGAAAGTCCCTCTGTGTCCAGATCTTCAATACTAACCAGGGTCTGGGGCAAACGCACCCTGCCACTCTGTGCCTTCGGCATGCAGCCAGTGTCTCCAGCTCCCCGTGTCCGTGGAACCCTGTGTCTCCCCGGCACCCTGTGTCTCCCCGGCACCCTGTGTCCCCGTACCCAGTGTCTCCAGCACCCAGTGTCTCCAGCACCCAGTGTCTCCTGCACCCTGTGTCTCCAGCATTCCCTGTCTCCGGCACACAGTGTCCCCTGCACCCTCTGTCTGCGGCACCCAGTGTCCCTGGCACCTAGTATCTCCAGCACCCCGTGTCTCTGGCACCCAGTGTCTCCGGCACACAGTGTTCCCTGCACCCCTTGTCTCCGACACCCCATGTCCCCGGCACCTAGTTTCTCCGGCACCCCAAGTCTCCAGCACCCCATGTCTCCAGGACCCATTGTCCCCAGCACCCCATGTCTCCAGGACTCATTGTCCCCATCACCCCATGTCTCCAGGACCCAGTGTCCCCGGCACCCCTTGTCTCCGGCACCCAGTTTCTCTGGCACCCCAAGTCTACAGCACCCCATGTCTCCAGGACCCAGTGTCCCCAGCACACCCTGTCTCCAGCACCCAGTGTTTCCCTGGCACCCTGTGTCTACGGCACCCAGTTTCCCTGCCACCATGTGCCTTCGGCACGCACCCAGTGTCTCCAGCACCCCGTGTCCACGGCTCCCGGTGTTTCCGGCACCCTGTGTCTCCCCTGCATCCCGTGTCTCTGGCACCCAGTGTCCCCGCACCCAGTGTCTCTGGCACCCTGTGTTTTTAGCATCCCATATCTCCTGCACCCAGTGTCTCCAGTATTCCCAGTCTCCGGCACCCAGTGTCCCCTGCACCCTCTGTCTGCGGCACCCCGTGTCCCTGGCACCCAGTGTCTCCGGCACCCAGTGTCTCCAGCACCTCGTGTCTCCAGCACCCCAAGTCTCCAGCACCCAGTGTCTCCAGCATTCCCTGTCTCCGGCACCCAGTGTCCCCTGCACCCTGTGTCTGCGGCACCCCGTGTCCCTGGCACCCAGTATCTCCAGCACCCAGTGTGTGTCCCCGGCACCCAGTATCTCCAGCACCCAGTATCTCCAGCACCCAGTGTGTGTCCCCGGCACCCAGTATCTCCGGCACCCAGTGTGTGTCCCCGGCACCCAGTATCTCCAGCACCCAGTCTCTCCAGCACCCAGTGTGTGTCCCCGGCACCCAGTATCTCCAGCACCCAGTGTGTGTCCCCGGCACCCAGTATCTCCAGCACCCAGTGTGTGTCCCCGGCACCCAGTATCTCCAGCACCCAGTGTGTGTCCCCGGCACCCAGTATCTCCAGCACCCAGTGTGTGTCCCCGGCACCCAGTATCTCCAGCACCCAGTGTGTGTCCCCGGCACCCAGTATCTCCAGCACCCAGTATCTCCAGCACCCCGTGTCGCTGGCACCCAGTATCTCCAGCACCCCGTGTCCCCGGCACCCAGTATCTCCAGCACCCAGTGTGTGTCCCCGGCACCCAGTATCTCCAGCACCCAGTATCTCCAGCACCCAGTGTGTGTCCCCGGCACCCAGTATCTCCAGCACCCAGTATCTCCAGCACCCCGTGTCGCTGGCACCCAGTATCTCCAGCACCCCGTGTCCCCGGCACCCAGTGTGTGTCCCCGGCACCCAGTATCTCCAGCACCCAGTGTGTGTCCCCCGGCACCCAGTATCTCCAGCACCCAGTGTGTGTCCCCGGCACCCAGTATCTCCAGCACCCAGTATCTCCAGCACCCAGTATCTCCAGCACCCAGTGTGTGTCCCCGGCACCCAGTATCTCCAGCACCCAGTGTGTGTCCCCGGCACCCAGTATCTCCAGCACCCAGTGTCTCCAGCACCCAGTGTGTGTCCCCGGCACCCAGTATCTTCGGCACCCAGTATCTCCAGCACCCAGTATCTCCAGCACCCAGTGTGTGTCCCCGGCACCCAGTATCTCCAGCACCCAGTATCTCCAGCACCCAGTGTGTGTCCCCGGCACCCAGTATCTCCGGCACCCAGTGTGTGTCCCCGGCACCCAGTGTGTGTCCCCGGCACCCAGTATCTCCGGCACCCAGTGTGTGTCCCCGGCACCCAGTATCTCCAGCACCCAGTGTGTGTCGCCGGCACCCAGTATCTCCAGCACCCAGTATCTCCAGCACCCAGTGTGTGTCCCCGGCACCCAGTATCTCCAGCACCCAGTGTCTCCAGCACCCAGTGTGTGTCCCCGGCACCCAGTATCTCCAGCACCCAGTATCTCCAGCACCCAGTGTGTGTCCCCGGCACCCAGTATCTCCGGCACCCAGTGTGTGTCCCCGGCACCCAGTGTGTGTCCCCGGCACCCAGTATCTCCGGCACCCAGTGTGTGTCCCCGGCACCCAGTATCTCCAGCACCCAGTGTGTGTCCCCGGCACCCAGTATCTCCGGCACCCAGTGTGTGTCCCCGGCACCCAGTATCTCCGGCACCCAGTATCTCCAGCACCCAGTGTGTGTCCCCGGCACCCAGTATCTCCAGCACCCAGTATCTCCAGCACCCAGTATCTCCGGCACCCAGTATCTCCAGCACCCAGTGTCTCCAGCACCCAGTATGTGTCCCCGGCACCCAGTATCTCCAGCACCCAGTGTGTGTCCCCGGCACCCAGTATCTCCAGCACCCAGTATCTCCAGCACCCAGTGTGTGTCCCCGGCACCCAGTATCTCCAGCACCCAGTATCTCCAGCACCCAGTGTGTGTCCCCGGCACCCAGTATCTCCGGCACCCAGTGTGTGTCCCCGGCACCCAGTATCTCCAGCACCCAGTGTGTGTCGCCGGCACCCAGTATCTCCAGCACCCAGTATCTCCAGCACCCAGTGTCTCCAGCACCCAGTATGTGTCCCCGGCACCCAGTATCTCCAGCACCCAGTGTGTGTCCCCGGCACCCAGTATCTCCAGCACCCAGTATCTCCAACACCCAGTGTGTGTCCCCGGCACCCAGTATCTCCAGCACCCAGTATCTCCAGCACCCAGTGTGTGTCCCCGGCACCCAGTATCTCCGGCACCCAGTGTGTGTCCCCGGCACCCAGTATCTCCAGCACCCAGTGTGTGTCGCCGGCACCCAGTATCTCCAGCACCCAGTGTGTGTCCCTGGCACCCAGTATCTCCAGCACCCAGTGTGTGTCGCCGGCACCCAGTATCTCCAGCACCCAGTATCTCCAGCACCCAGTGTGTGTCCCCGGCACCCAGTATCTCCGGCACCCAGTGTGTGTCCCTGGCACCCAGTATCTCCGGCACCCAGTATCTCCAGCACCCAGTATCTCCAGCACCCAGTATCTCCAGCACCCAGTGTCTCCAGCACCCAGTGTCTCCAGCACCCAGTATCTCCAGCACCCAGTATCTCCAGCACCCAGTGTCCCGTCCAGGAACGTACCTGTGAGTTGGGGGAGTTCCCTCCACTTGTAGGATCAGCGGGTCACCTCCATGGAGCGGTGTTCGGGGGCTTCTCCTACATGTTGTCAGTGCGTCAGGCTGGTGTAACATTAACAGAGAGAGACACAAGGCAAACCTGTCGGGCCGGCCGCATGGAACGCGCTGTACCTGTTCTGTGTTAGGCTCCGCCCACCTCCCAGCTGTCACCTGCCGCCTGTAAACACGCTCACTGCTTCCAGCCTGGCAGCCAATCAGCACGCGGGGAAATGTCCCCATGCATGTGGGGTCCGCTTTATGGAAATTCCCACCCCCGCCCCTGCCAGGATGTCCCTACAGCTAACGGCGCTGTGTGATGGGGGACAAGAAATAGCTGCAGAGGCAATGACGCCCCTCTCCTATTGGAGGAGATGCCGCTGCTGCTTCCTGTCCCCCTATTGGATGGAGCGCCTAAAGTGAACCAAAACCCATAGAGATTTCCCTTTCTCCTTCTCTTTCTTTTACTTCATGATCCCTACAGCGTCCTCTCTTTTCCTACCCCCCCCCCCTTTTTTTATTGCATTTACACATTCCCTCCATCTTTCTTTTGTTACCTTCCTCCCTTCTCCCTCTCTTTTCAGTGTCTTCACATCTTCCTCCTTTTTTACCTTCCCTCCCTCTTTTTTTACTCTCTTCCTTACATTCTCTCTCTTTTCTCTTTCTATCTCACCCTCTCTTACATTCTGCCTTTCTTTTCCTCTCTACTTATATTTTTCTCTTTGTTTCTTTCTTTTGTATTTTCTTTATTTTGCTCTTTCTTTCTATTTCTCTCTCTTTCTTTCTCTCTCTTTTTCTTACTACTTTTTTCTTTCTCGCTCTCTCTCTTTTGTGCATTATTTCTTTTTATTCCTTAATTTCTGTCTCGTTCGTTTGCTCTTGCTTTCTATTTCTCCCTTTTTCTTTCTTACATTTTTTCTTTCTCTTTTCACTTTTCGCCTTCTCTTTCGAACATTCTTTCTTTCTCTTTCTATTTTTTGAATTTCTTTATATATTTCTCTCTATCGTGTAATTTCTTTCTTTCTTTTTTCTTTCTTTCTTTATTTCTTGCTCTCTCTCCCTTACATCCTGTCTTTCTTTACCTCTCTGTTTTCTTTTTTTTTTTTTATTTATGTCTCTTTATTTCTTTCTTTTGAATTTGATTTATTTTGTTCTTTCTTTCTATTTCTCTTTCTTTCCTTCTTAAATGTTTTCTTTCTCTTTCTCCTGTTGTCTTTCTCTCTCTCTTACTTTATTTCTCTTTTCTCTCTCTTTCTCTCTCTTTCTTACTTTCTTTCTCTTTTCTTTCTCTCTCTCACTCTCTTTCGTGCATTCTTTCATTTTATTTCTTTATTTTCTTTCTTTTGTATTTTCTTTATTTTGCTTTTGCTTTCTATTTTTCCCTTTTCTTTCATAAATTATTTATTTCTCTCTTCTTCTTTTCTCTTTTCTCCCTCTCTCTTTTTAACATTCCTTCTTTCTCTTTCTATTTTTTTAATGTCTTTATATCTTACTCTCTATTGTTTATGTTCTTTCTTTCTTTCTCTCTCTCTCTTAAATTCTGTCTTTACTTCTCTATTTCCTTTTTTTCGCTTTATTTCTCTTTTTTGCATTTTCTTTATTTTGTTCTTTCTTTCTATTACTCCATCTTTCTCTCTTACGTTTTTCTTTCTCTCTCTTTCGCCTGTTTTCTTTCTCTCTCTTTCTTACTTTCTTTCTCTTTTCTTTCTCTTTCTCTTCCGTGCATTATTTCTTTCTATTTCTATTTTCTATTTCTCCCTCTTTCTTTCTTACATTTTTTCTTCCTCTTTCCTTCTTTTCTCTTTTCTCTCTCTTTCGTGCATTATTTCTTTTTTTTTAATTTCTTTATATCTTTCTAAATATTTGTTTCTCTATCATGCACTTTCTTTCTTTCTCTTTCTCTTACATTCTTTAACTCTCTATTCCTTTCTTTCTTACATTTTTTTCTCTCTATTTCATTTTCTCCTGTTTTCTTTTGCTCTCTCTCATTCTTTCTTACTTTCTTTCTCTGTTCCTCTGTCTCTTCTGTGCATTCTTTCTTTCTATTTCTTTATTTCTCTCACTTTCTTTGTTTTGCTCCTGTGTTCTATTTCTCCCTCTCTCCTTAGTACATACGTTCCTTGTCTCTCCTTCTTTTCTCCTTCTCTCTTTCTTTCTAACATCCTTTCTTTCTCTTTTTAATTTTTTGAATTTCGTTATCTCTTTCACTATATCTTGTACATTCTTTATTTCTCTCTCTCTCTTTCTCTTTTACATTCTGTCTTTCTTTTTCTCTTTATTTCTATCTCTTTTTCTTTCGTGCTTTCTTTATCTATTTTTTGTCTCCCTCTTTCATGCTATCATTATTTTCTTCACTTTCTTGCTTACTTTCCCTTTCCCTCTTTTTTTCTCTGTCTATTTTTTCCCTCTCATTTTCTGTCCCTTTCTCACCCTTTCTCCTCCCCACTCTTGTTTTTTTTAAATTCACCCCCATCTCAATCTCACTCATTTTCCTATTTCACTCTTTCATTTTCAATTTTTTCTTTTTGTCTGTCTGTCTCTTTTGTACACTTTCTATCTCTTTCTTTTGTATTTTCTTTATTTTGCTCTTTCTTTCTTACATTCTTTCTCTCGCTCTCTCTTTCGTCTCTCCTTTTTTTCTTTCTCTCTATTTCTTTATTTCTGTCACTCTATTTTGTGCTTTCTTTGTTTCTTTGTTCTTCATTTGGGGCCCAGGACAGAGCCTTCTCCTATGTCACTTACATATAAAAAAGAATGGGGCCCAGGACAGAGCCTTCTCCTATGTCACTTACATAGAAAAAGAATGGGGCCCAGGACAGAGCCTTCTCCTATGTCACTTACATATAAAAAGAATGGGGCCCAGGATGGAGCCTTCTCCTATGTCACTTACATATAAAAAAGAATGGGGCCCAGGACAGAGCCTTCTCCTATGTCACTTACATATAAAAAGAATGGGGCCCAGGATGGAGCCTTTTCCTATGTCACTTACATATAAAAAGAATAGGGCCCAGGACAGAGCCTTCTCCTATGTCACTTACATATAAAAAAGAATGGGGCCCAGGACAGAGCCTTCTCCTATGTCACTTACATATAAAAAGAATGGGGCCCAGGACAGAGCTTTCTTCTATGTCACTTACATATAAAAAGAATGGGGCCCAGGACGGAGCCTTTTCCTATGTCAGTTACATATAAAAAAGAATGGGGCCAGGACAGAGCCTTCTCCTATGTCACTTACATATAAGAAAGAATGGGGCCCAGGACGGAGCCTTTTCCTATGTCACTTACATATAAAAAAGAATGGGGCCCAGGACAGAGCCTTCTCCTATGTCACTTACATATAAAAAGAATGGGGCCCAGGACAGAGCCTTCTCCTATGTCACTTACATATAAAAAGAATGGGGCCCAGGACAGAGCCTTCTCCTATGTCACTTACATATAAAAAGAATGGGGCCCAGGACAGAGCCTTCTCCTATGTCACTTACATATAAAAAAGAATGGGGCCCAGGACAGAGCCTTCTCCTATGTCACATATAAAAAGAATGGGGCCCAGGACAGAGCCTTCTCCTATGTCACTTACATATAAAAAAGAATGGGGCCCAGGACAGAGCCTTCTCCTATGTCACTTACATATAAAAAGAATGGGGCCCAGGACAGAGCCTTCTCCTATGTCACTTACATATAAAAAGTATGGGGCCCAGGACAGAGCCTTCTCCTATGTCACTTACATATAAAAAAGAATGGGGCCCAGGACAGAGCCTTCTCCTATGTCACTTACATATAAAAAGAATGGGGCCCAGGACAGAGCCTTCTCCTATGTCACTTACATATAAAAAGAATGGGGCCCAGGACAGAGCCTTCTCCTATGTCACTTACATATAAAAAGAATGGGGCCCAGGACAGAGCCTTCTCCTATGTCACTTACATATAAAAAGAATGGGGCCCAGGACGGAGCCTTTTCCTATGTCAGTTACATATAAAAAAGAATGGGGCCAGGACAGAGCCTTCTCCTATGTCACTTACATATAAGAAAGAATGGGGCCCAGGACGGAGCCTTTTCCTATGTCACTTACATATAAAAAGAACGGGGCCCAGGACAGAGCCTTCTCCTATGTCACTTACATATAAAAAGGAATGGGGCCCAGGACGGAGCCTTCTCCTATGTCACTTACATATAAAAAGGAATGGGGCCCAGGACGGAGCCTTCTCCTATGTCACTTACATATAAAAAGGAATGGGGCCCAGGACGGAGCCTTCTCCTATGTCACTTACATATAAAAAGGAATGGGGCCCAGGACAGAGCCTTCTCCTATGTCACTTACATATAAAAAGGAATGGGGCCCAGGACGGAGCCTTCTCCTATGTCACTTACATATAAAAAAGAATGGGGCCCAGGATGGAGCCTTTTCCTATGTCACTTACATATAAAAAGAATAGGGCCCAGGACAGAGCCTTCTCCTATGTCACTTACATATAAGAAAGAATGGGGCCCAGGACGGAGCCTTCTCCTATGTCACTTACATATAAAAAAGAATGGGGCCCAGGACAGAGCCTTCTCCTATGTCAGTTACATATAAAAAGAATGGGGCCAAGGACAGAGCCTTCTCCTATGTCACTTACATATAAAAAAGAATGGGGCCCAGGACAGAGCCTTCTCCTATGTCAGTTACATATAAAAAGAATGGGGCCAAGGACAGAGCCTTCTCCTATGTCACTTACATATAAAAAAGAATGGGGCCCAGGACAGAGCCTTCTCCTATGTCAGTTACATATAAAAAAGAATGGGGCCCAGGAAAGAGCCTTCTCCTATGTCACTTACATATAAAAAAGAATGGGGCCCAGGACAGAGCCTTCTCCTATGTCACTTACATATAAAAAGAATGGGGCCCAGGACAGAGCCTTCTCCTATGTCACTTACATATAAAAAAGAATGGGGCCCAGGACAGAGCCTTCTCCTATGTCACTTACATAGAAAAAGAATGGGACCCAGGACAGAGCCTTCTCCTATGTCACTTACATAGAAAAAGAATGGGACCCAGGACAGAGCCTTCTCCTATGTCACTTACATATAAAAAGAATGGGGCCCAGGACAGAGCCTTCTCCTATGTCACTTACATATAAAAAGAATGGGGCCCAGGACAGAGCCTTCTCCTATGTCACTTACATATAAAAAAGAATGGGGCCCAGGACAGAGCCTTCTCCTATGTCACTTACATAGAAAAAGAATGGGACCCAGGACAGAGCCTTCTCCTATGTCACTTACATAGAAAAAGAATGGGACCCAGGACGGAGCCTTCTCCTATGTCACTTACATATAAAAAAGAATGGGGCCCAGGACGGAGCCTTCTCCTATGTCACTTACACATAAAAAGAATGGGGCCCAGGACAGAGCCTTCTCCTATGTCACTTACATATAAAAAGAATGCGGCCCAGGACAGAGCCTTCTCCTATGTCACTTACATATAAAAAGGATAGGGCCCAGGACAGAGCCTTCTCCTATGTCACTTACATATAAGAAAGAATGGGGCCCAGGACGGAGCCTTCTCCTATGTCACTTACATATAAAAAAGAATGGGGCCCAGGATGGAGCCTTTTCCTATGTCACTTACATATAAAAAGAATAGGGCCCAGGACAGAGCCTTCTCCTATGTCACTTACATATAAGAAAGAATGGGGCCCAGGACGGAGCCTTCTCCTATGTCACTTACATATAAAAAAGAATGGGGCCCAGGACGGAGCCTTTTCCTATGTCACTTACATATAAAAAGAATAGGGCCCAGGACAGAGCCTTCTCATATGTCAGTTACATATAAAAAGAATGGGGCCAAGGACAGAGCCTTCTCCTATGTCACTTACATATAAAAAGAATGGGACCCAGGACAGAGCCTTCTCCTATGTCACTTACATATAAAAAGAATAGGGCCCAGGACAGAGCCTTCTCCTATGTCACTTACATATAAAAAGAATGGGGCCAAGGACAGAGCCTTCTCCTATGTCACTTACATATAAAAAGAATGGGACCCAGGACAGAGCCTTCTCCTATGTCACTTACATATAAAAAAGAATGGGGCCCAGGACAGAGCCTTCTCCTATGTCACTTACATATAAAAAGAATGGGGCCCAGGACAGAGCTTTCTCCTATGTCAGTTACATATAAAAAAGAATGGGGCCCAGGAAAGAGCCTTCTCCTATGTCACTTACATATAAAAAGAATGGGGCCCAGGACAGAGCCTTCTCCTATGTCACTTACATATAAAAAAGAACTATAACTTCATGTGATGGGGGCCTGGTGCGAACATTAAATAGGGCCCTTTCTTTTGGATACAGCTGGACAACAAGAGACTCAACAGCAGAGACAGGTGCTGCTTTCTTTATCTAAATGATGTAAAGTCAGCACAAAGATGATAAGTGGAGGAGCGGCAATGGTGGGGTCCCCCTGACCTCGTGGGCCCCGATGCGCTAGCACCACTTTCACCCCCTCAAGTTATGCCCTGGAGGGGCCGCAATCCAAAATTCAGAGTTACCTTATAAATCTGGAGTGGAAGCCATCCGGGCCCTTTGCTTTACCTTAACTCAGCTAAGACATCAGCCTCCAAAACCTCAGGAGCTGGGCCCTCGTAACTGGATGCTGTGCTATGGCCATACCCGCTATGTGTCCCAGCTGGATGCTGTGCTATGTACATACCCGCTATGTGTCCCAGCTGGATGCTGTGCTATGTACATACCCGCTATGTGTCCCAGCTGGATGCTGTGCTATGGCCATACCCGCTATGTGTCCCAGCTGGATGCTGTGCTATGGCCATACCCGCTATGAGTCCCAGCTGGATGCTGTGCTATGGCCATACCCGCTATGTGTCCCAGCTGGATGCTGTGCTATGGCCATACCCGCTATGTGTCCCAGGTGGATGCTGTGCTATGGCCATACCCGCTATGTGTCCCAGCTGGATGCTGTGCTATGGCCATACCTGCTATGTGTCCCAGCTGGATGCTGTGCTATGTACATACCCGCTATGTGTCCCAGCTGGATGCTGTGCTATGGCCATACCCGCTATGTGTCCCAGCTGGATGCTGTGCTATGTACATACCCGCTATGTGTCCCAGCTGGATGCTGTGCTATGTACATACCCGCTATGTGTCCCAGGTGGATGCTGTGCTATGTACATACCCGCTATGTGTCCCAGCTGGATGCTGTGCTATGTACATACCGGCTATGTGTCCCAGCTGGATGCTGTGCTATGTACATACCCGCTATGTGTCCCAGCTGGATGCTGTGCTATAGCCATACCCGCTATGTGTCCCAGCTGGATGCTGTGCTATGGCCATACCCGCTATGTGTCCCAGCTGGATGCTGTGCTATGGCCATACCCGCTATGGGTCCCAGCTGGATGCTGTGCTATGGCCATACCCGCTATGTGTCCCAGCTGGATGCTGTGCTATGGCCATACCCGCTATGTGTCCCAGCTGGATGCTGTGCTATGGTCATACCCGCTATGTGTCCCAGCTGGATGCTGTGCTATGGCCATACCCGCTATGGGTCCCAGCTGGATGCTGTGCTATGGCCATACCCGCTATGTGTCCCAGCTGGATGCTGTGCTATGTACATACCCGCTATGTGTCCCAGCTGGATGCTGTGCTATGGCCATACCCGCTATGGGTCCCAGCTGGATGCTGTGCTATGGCCATACCCGCTATGGGTCCCAGCTGGATGCTGTGCTATGTACATACCTGCTATGGGTCCCAGCTGGATGCTGTGCTATGGCCATACCCGCTATGTGTCCCAGGTGGATGCTGTGCTATGGCCATACCCGCTATGTGTCCCAGCTGGATGCTGTGCTATGTACATACCCGCTATGTGTCCCAGCTGGATGCTGTGCTATGTACATACCCGCTATGTGTCCCAGCTGGATGCTGTGCTATGGCCATACCCGCTATGTGTCCCAGCTGGATGCTGTGCTATGGCCATACCCGCTATGTGTCCCAGCTGGATGCTGTGCTATGTACATACCCGCTATGTGTCCCAGCTGGATGCTGTGCTATGGCCATACCCGCTATGTGTCCCAGCTGGATGCTGTGCTATGGCCATACCCGCTATGTGTCCCAGCTGGATGCTGTGCTATGTACATACCCGCTATGTGTCCCAGCTGGATGCTGTGCTATGTACATACCCGCTATGTGTCCCAGCTGGATGCTGTGCTATGGCCATACCCGCTATGTGTCCCAGCTGGATGCTGTGCTATGGCCATACCCGCTATGTGTCCCAGCTGGATGCTGTGCTATGGCCATACCCGCTATGGGTCCCAGCTGGATGCTGTGCTATGGCCATACCCGCTATGTGTCCCAGCTGGATGCTGTGCTATGGCCATACCCGCTATGTGTCCCAGCTGGATGCTGTGCTATGGCCATACCCGCTATGTGTCCCAGCTGGATGCTGTGCTATGGCCATACCCGCTATGTGTCCCAGCTGGATGCTGTGCTATGTACATACCCGCTATGTGTCCCAGCTGGATGCTGTGCTATGGCCATACCCGCTATGTGTCCCAGCTGGATGCTGTGCTATGGCCATACCCGCTATGTGTCCCAGCTGGATGCTGTGCTATGGCCATACCCGCTATGTGTCCCAGCTGGATGCTGTGCTATGGCCATACCCGCTATGTGTCCCAGCTGGATGCTGTGCTATGGCCATACCCGCTATGTGTCCCAGCTGGATGCTGTGCTATGGCCATACCCGCTATGTGTCCCAGCTGGATGCTGTGCTATGGCCATACCCGCTATGTGTCCCAGCTGGATGCTGTGCTATGGCCATACCCGCTATGTGTCCCAGTGGGATGCTGTGCTATGGCCATACCCGCTATGTGTCCCAGCTGGATGCTGTGCTATGGCCATACCCGCTATGTGTCCCAGCTGGATGCTGTGCTTTGACCATACCCGCTATGGGTCCCAGCTGGATGCTGTGCTATGGCCATACCTGCTATAGGTCCCAGCTGGATGCTGTGCTATGGCCATACCTGCTATAGGTCCCAGCTGGATGCTGTGCTATGGCCATACCCGCTATGGGTCCCAGCTGGATGCTGTGCTATGGCCATACCCGCTATGTGTCCCAGCTGGATGCTGTGCTATGTACATACCCGCTATGGGTCCCAGCTGGATGCTGTGCTATGGCCATACCCGCTATGTGTCCCAGTGGGATGCTGTGCTATGTAAATACCCGCTATGTGTCCCAGCTGGATGCTGTGCTATGGCCATACCCGCTATGTGTCCCAGCTGGATGCTGTGCTATGGTCATACCCGCTATGTGTCCCAGCTGGATGCTGTGCTATGGCCATACCCGCTATGTGTCCCAGCTGGATGCTGTGCTATGGCCATACCCGCTATGTGTCCCAGCTGGATGCTGTGCTATGGCCATACCCGCTATGTGTCCCAGCTGGATGCTGTGCTATGTACATACCCGCTATGTGTCCCAGCTGGATGCTGTGCTATGTACATACCCGCTATGTGTCCCAGCTGGATGCTGTGCTATGTACATACCTGCTATGTGTCCCAGCTGGATGCTGTGCTATGTACATACCCGCTATGTGTCCCAGTGGGATGCTGTGCTATGTACATACCCGCTATGTGTCCCAGCTGGATGCTGTGCTATGTACATACCCGCTATGTGTCCCAGCTGGATGCTGTGCTATGGCCATACCTGCTATGTGTCCCAGCTGGATGCTGTGCTATGGCCATACCCGCTATGGGTCCCAGCTGGATGCTGTGCTATGTACATACCTGCTATGTGTCCCAGCTGGATGCTGTGCTATGGTTGTACCCGCTATGTGTCCCAGTGGGATGCTGTGCTATGGCCATACCCGCTATGTGTCCCAGCTGGATGCTGTGCTATGTACATACCCGCTATGGGTCCCAGTGGGATGCTGTGCTATGGCCATACCCGCTATGTGTCCCAGCTGGATGCTGTGCTATGTACATACCCGCTATGTGTCCCAGTGGGATGCTGTGCTATGGCCATACCCGCTATGTGTCCCAGTGGGATGCTGTGCTATGTACATACCCGCTATGTGTCCCAGTGGGATGCTGTGCTATGGCCATACCCGCTATGTGTCCCAGCTGGATGCTGTGCTATGTACATACCCGCTATGTGTCCCAGCTGGATGCTGTGCTATGTACATACCCGCTATGTGTCCCAGCTGGATGCTGTGCTATGTACATACCCGCTATGTGTCCCAGCTGGATGCTGTGCTATGTACATACCCGCTATGTGTCCCAGCTGGATGCTGTGCTATGGCCATACCCGCTATGTGTCCCAGCTGGATGCTGTGCTATGGCCATACCCGCTATGTGTCCCAGCTGGATGCTGTGCTATGGCCATACCCGCTATGGGTCCCAGCTGGATGCTGTGCTATGTACATACCCGCTATGTGTCCCAGCTGGATGCTGTGCTATGTACATACCCGCTATGGGTCCCAGCTGGATGCTGTGCTATGGCCATACCCGCTATGGGTCCCAGCTGGATGCTGTGCTATGTACATACCCGCTATGTGTCCCAGTGGGATGCTGTGCTATGTACATACCCGCTATGTGTCCCAGTGGGATGCTGTGCTATGTACATACCCGCTATGTGTCCCAGCTGGATGCTGTGCTATGGCCATACCCGCTATGTGTCCCAGCTGGATGCTGTGCTATGGCCATACCCGCTATGTGTCCCAGCTGGATGCTGTGCTATGGCCATACCCGCTATGTGTCCCAGCTGGATGCTGTGCTATGGCTATACCCGCTATGTGTCCCAGCTGGATGCTGTGCTATGGCCATACCCGCTATGTGTCCCAGTGGGATGCTGTGCTATGTACATACCCGCTATGTGTCCCAGTGGGATGCTGTGCTATGTACATACCCGCTATGTGTCCCAGCTGGATGCTGTGCTATGGCCATACCCGCTATGTGTCCCAGCTGGATGCTGTGCTATGGCCATACCCGCTATGTGTCCCAGCTGGATGCTGTGCTATGGCCATACCCGCTATGTGTCCCAGCTGGATGCTGTGCTATGGCTATACCCGCTATGTGTCCCAGCTGGATGCTGTGCTATGGCCATACCCGCTATGTGTCCCAGCTGGATGCTGTGCTATGGTCATACCCGCTATGTGTCCCAGCTGGATGCTGTGCTATGTACATACCCGCTATGTGTCCCAGCTGGATGCTGTGCTATGGCCATACCCGCTATGTGTCCCAGCTGGATGCTGTGCTATGGCCATACCCGCTATGTGTCCCAGCTGGATGCTGTGCTATGGCCATACCCGCTATGTGTCCCAGCTGGATGCTGTGCTATGGCCATACCCGCTATGTGTCCCAGCTGGATGCTGTGCTATGGCTATACCCGCTATGTGTCCCAGCTGGATGCTGTGCTATGGCCATACCCGCTATGGGTCCCAGCTGGATGCTGTGCTATGACCATACCCGCTATGTGTCCCAGCTGGATGCTGTGCTATGGCCATACCCGCTATGTGTCCCAGCTGGATGCTGTGCTATGGCCATACCCGCTATGTGTCCCAGCTGGATGCTGTGCTATGGCCATACCCGCTATGTGTCCCAGCTGGATGCTGTGCTATGGCCATACCCGCTATGTGTCCCAGCTGGATGCTGTGCTATGGCCATACCTGCTATGTGTCCCAGCTGGATGCTGTGCTATGGCTATACCCGCTATGTGTCCCAGCTGGATGCTGTGCTATGGCCATACCCGCTATGGGTCCCAGCTGGATGCTGTGCTATGACCATACCCGCTATGTGTCCCAGCTGGATGCTGTGCTATGGCCATACCCGCTATGTGTCCCAGCTGGATGCTGTGCTATGGCCATACCCGCTATGTGTCCCAGGTGGATGCTGTGCTATGTACATACCCGCTATGTGTCCCAGCTGGATGCTGTGCTATGTACATACCCGCTATGTGTCCCAGCTGGATGCTGTGCTATGTACATACCCGCTATGTGTCCCAGCTGGATGCTGTGCTATGGCCATACCCGCTATGGGTCCCAGCTGGATGCTGTGCTATGGCCATACCCGCTATGTGTCCCAGCTGGATGCTGTGCTATGGCCATACCCGCTATGGGTCCCAGCTGGATGCTGTGCTATGGCCATACCCGCTATGTGTCCCAGCTGGATGCTGTGCTATGGCCATACCCGCTATGTGTCCCAGCTGGATGCTGTGCTATGTACATACCCGCTATGTGTCCCAGCTGGATGCTGTGCTATGTACATACCCGCTATGTGTCCCAGCTGGATGCTGTGCTATGGCCATACCCGCTATGGGTCCCAGCTGGATGCTGTGCTATGGCCATACCCGCTATGTGTCCCAGCTGGATGCTGTGCTATGGCCATACCCGCTATGGGTCCCAGCTGGATGCTGTGCTATGGCCATACCCGCTATGTGTCCCAGCTGGATGCTGTGCTATGGCCATACCCGCTATGTGTCCCAGCTGGATGCTGTGCTATGTACATACCCGCTATGTGTCCCAGCTGGATGCTGTGCTATGGCCATACCCGCTATGTGTCCCAGCTGGATGCTGTGCTATGGCCATACCCGCTATGGGTCCCAGCTGGATGCTGTGCTATGGCCATACCCGCTATGTGTCCCAGCTGGATGCTGTGCTATGGCCATACCCGCTATGTGTCCCAGCTGGATGCTGTGCTATGGCCATACCCGCTATGTGTCCCAGCTGGATGCTGTGCTATGGCCATACCCGCTATGTGTCCCAGCTGGATGCTGTGCTATGTACATACCCGCTATGTGTCCCAGCTGGATGCTGTGCTATGGTCATACCCGCTATGTTTCCCAGCTGGATGCTGTGCTATGGCCATACCCGCTATGTGTCCCAGCTGGATGCTGTGCTATGGCCATACCCGCTATGTGTCCCAGCTGGATGCTGTGCTATGTACATACCCGCTATGGGTCCCAGCTGGATGCTGTGCTATGTACATACCCGCTATGGGTCCCAGCTGAATGCTGTGCTATGTACATACCCGCTATGGGTCCCAGCTGGATGCTGTGCTATGGCCATACCCGCTATGTGTCCCAGCTGGATGCTGTGCTATGGCCATACCCGCTATGGGTCCCAGCTGGATGCTGTGCTATGGTCATACCCGCTATGTGTCCCAGCTGGATGCTGTGCTATGGCCATACCCGCTATGTGTCCCAGCTGGATGCTGTGCTATGGCCATACCCGCTATGTGTCCCAGCTGGATGCTGTGCTATGTACATACCCGCTATGTGTCCCAGCTGGATGCTGTGCTATGTACATACCCGCTATGTGTCCCAGCTGGATGCTGTGCTATGGCCATACCCGCTATGGGTCCCAGCTGGATGCTGTGCTATGGTCATACCCGCTATGTGTCCCAGCTGGATGCTGTGCTATGGCCATACCCGCTATGTGTCCCAGCTGGATGCTGTGCTATGGCCATACCCGCTATGTGTCCCAGCTGGATGCTGTGCTATGTACATACCCGCTATGTGTCCCAGCTGGATGCTGTGCTATGGCCATACCCGCTATGTGTCCCAGCTGGATGCTGTGCTATGGCCATACCCGCTATGTGTCCCAGCTGGATGCTGTGCTATGGCCATACCCGCTATGGGTCCCAGCTGGATGCTGTGCTATGGCCATACCCGCTATGTGTCCCAGCTGGATGCTGTGCTATGTACATACCCGCTATGTGTCCCAGCTGGATGCTGTGCTATGGCCATACCCGCTATGTGTCCCAGCTGGATGCTGTGCTATGGCCATACCCGCTATGTGTCCCAGCTGGATGCTGTGCTATGGCCATACCCGCTATGTGTCCCAGCTGGATGCTGTGCTATGGCCATACCCGCTATGTGTCCCAGCTGGATGCTGTGCTATGTACATACCCGCTATGTGTCCCAGCTGGATGCTGTGCTATGGCCATACCCGCTATGTGTCCCAGCTGGATGCTGTGCTATGGCCATACCCGCTATGTGTCCCAGCTGGATGCTGTGCTATGGCCATACCCGCTATGGGTCCCAGCTGGATGCTGTGCTATGGCCATACCCGCTATGTGTCCCAGCTGGATGCTGTGCTATGTACATACCCGCTATGTGTCCCAGCGGGATGCTGTGCTATGTACATACCCGCTATGGGTCCCAGCTGGATGCTGTGCTATGGCCATACCCGCTATGTGTCCCAGTGGGATGCTGTGCTATGGCCATACCCGCTATGTGTCCCAGCTGGATGCTGTGCTATGGCCATACCCGCTATGTGTCCCAGCTGGATGCTGTGCTATGTACATACCCGCTATGTGTCCCAGCTGGATGCTGTGCTATGTACATACCCGCTATGTGTCCCAGCTGGATGCTGTGCTATGGCCATACCCGCTATGTGTCCCAGCTGGATGCTGTGCTATGTACATACCCGCTATGGGTCCCAGCTGGATGCTGTGCTATGGCCATACCCGCTATGTGTCCCAGTGGGATGCTGTGCTATGTACATACCCGCTATGTGTCCCAGCTGGATGCTGTGCTATGGTTGTACCCGCTATGTGTCCCAGCTGGATGCTGTGCTATGGCCATACCCGCTATGTGTCCCAGCTGGATGCTGTGCTATGTACATACCCGCTATGGGTCCCAGCTGGATGCTGTGCTATGGCCATACCTGCTATAGGTCCCAGCTGGATGCTGTGCTATGGCCATACCCGCTATGGGTCCCAGCTGGATGCTGTGCTATGGCCATACCCGCTATGTGTCCCAGCTGGATGCTGTGCTATGTACATACCCGCTATGTGTCCCAGCTGGATGCTGTGCTATGGCCATACCCGCTATGTGTCCCAGCTGGATGCTGTGCTATGTACATACCCGCTATGTGTCCCAGCTGGATGCTGTGCTATGTACATACCCGCTATGGGTCCCAGCTGGATGCTGTGCTATGGCCATACCCGCTATGTGTCCCAGCTGGATGCTGTGCTATGTACATACCCGCTATGTGTCCCAGCTGGATGCTGTGCTATGTACATACCTGCTATGTGTCCCAGCTGGATGCTGTACTATGTACATACCCGCTATGTGTCCCAGCTGGATGCTGTACTATGTACATACCCGCTATGTGTCCCAGCTGGATGCTGTGCTATGGCCATACCCGCTATGTGTCCCAGCTGGATGCTGTGCTATGGCCATACCCGCTATGTGTCCCAGCTGGATGCTGTGCTATGGCCATACCCGCTATGTGTCCCAGCTGGATGCTGTGCTATGGCCATACCCGCTATGTGTCCCAGCTGGATGCTGTGCTATGGCCATACCCGCTATGTGTCCCAGCTGGATGCTGTGCTATGGTTATACCCTCTATGTGTCCCAGCTGGATGCTGTGCTATGGCCATACCCGCTATGTGTCCCAGCTGGATGCTGTGCTATGGCCATACCCTCTATGTGTCCCAGCTGGATGCTGTGCTATGTACATACCCGCTATGTGTCCCAGCTGGATGCTGTGCTATGGTCATACCCGCTATGTGTCCCAGTGGGATGCTGTGCTATGTACATACCCGCTATGTGTCCCAGCTGGATGTTGTGCTATGGTCATACCCGCTATGTGTCCCAGCTGGATGCTGTGCTATGGCCATACCCGCTATGTGTCCCAGCTGGATGCTGTGCTATGGCCATACCCGCTATGTGTCCCAGCTGGATGCTGTGCTATGGCCATACCCGCTATGTGTCCCAGCTGGATGCTGTGCTATGTACATACCCGCTATGTGTCCCAGCTGGATGCTGTGCTATGGTCATACCCGCTATGTGTCCCAGCTGGATGCTGTGCTATGTACATACCCGCTATGTGTCCCAGCTGGATGCTGTGCTATGGCCATACCCGCTATGTGTCCCAGCTGGATGCTGTGCTATGGCCATACCCGCTATGTGTCCCAGTGGGATGCTGTGCTATGTACATACCCGCTATGTGTCCCAGTGGGATGCTGTGCTATGTACATACCCGCTATGTGTCCCAGCTGGATGCTGTGCTATGTACATACCCGCTATGTGTCCCAGCTGGATGCTGTGCTATGGTCATACCCGCTATGTGTCCCAGCTGGATGCTGTGCTATGGCCATACCCGCTATGTGTCCCAGTGGGATGCTGTGCTATGTACATACCCGCTATGTGTCCCAGTGGGATGCTGTGCTATGTACATACCCGCTATGTGTCCCAGCTGGATGCTGTGCTATGGTCATACCCGCTATGTGTCCCAGCTGGATGCTGTGCTATGGCCATACCCGCTATGTGTCCCAGCTGGATGCTGTGCTATGGCCATACCCGCTATGTGTCCCAGCTGGATGCTGTGCTATGGCCATACCCGCTATGTGTCCCAGCTGGATGCTGTGCTATGTACATACCCGCTATGTGTCCCAGCTGGATGCTGTGCTATGGTCATACCCGCTATGTGTCCCAGCTGGATGCTGTGCTATGTACATACCCGCTATGTGTCCCAGCTGGATGCTGTGCTATGGCCATACCCGCTATGTGTCCCAGCTGGATGCTGTGCTATGGTCATACCCGCTATGTGTCCCAGCTGGATGCTGTGCTATGGCCATACCCGCTATGTGTCCCAGCTGGATGCTGTGCTATGGCCATACCCGCTATGTGTCCCAGCTGGATGCTGTGCTATGGTTGTACCCGCTATGTGTCCCAGCTGGATGCTGTGCTATGGTTATACCCTCTATGGGTCCCAGCTGGATGCTGTGCTATGGCCATACCCGCTATGTGTCCCAGCTGGATGCTGTGCTATGGCCATACCCGCTATGTGTCCCAGCTGGATGCTGTGCTATGGCCATACCCGCTATGTGTCCCAGCTGGATGCTGTGCTATGTACATACCCGCTATGTGTCCCAGCTGGATGCTGTGCTATGGCCATACCCGCTATGTGTCCCAGCTGGATGCTGTGCTATGGCCATACCCGCTATGTGTCCCAGCTGGATGCTGTGCTATGGTTATACCCTCTATGTGTCCCAGCTGGATGCTGTGCTATGGCCATACCCGCTATGTGTCCCAGCTGGATGCTGTGCTATGGCCATACCCTCTATGTGTCCCAGCTGGATGCTGTGCTATGTACATACCCGCTATGTGTCCCAGCTGGATGCTGTGCTATGGCCATACCCGCTATGTGTCCCAGCTGGATGCTGTGCTATGGCCATACCCGCTATGTGTCCCAGCTGGATGCTGTGCTATGGTCATACCCGCTATGTGTCCCAGCTGGATGCTGTGCTATGTACATACCCGCTATGTGTCCCAGCTGGATGCTGTGCTATGGCCATACCCGCTATGGGTCCCAGCTGGATGCTGTGCTATGGCCATACCCGCTATGTGTCCCAGCTGGATGCTGTGCTATGGCCATACCTGCTATGTGTCCCAGCTGGATGCTGTGCTATGGTCATACCCGCTATGTGTCCCAGCTGGATGCTGTGCTATGGCCATACCCGCTATGGGTCCCAGCTGGATGCTGTGCTATGGCCATACCCGCTATGTGTCCCAGCTGGATGCTGTGTTATGGCCATACCCGCTATGTGTCCCAGCTGGATGCTGTGTTATGGCCATACCTGCTATGTGTCCCAGCTGGATGCTGTGCTATGGCCATACCCGCTATGGGTCCCAGCTGGATGCTGTGCTATGTACATACCCGCTATGTGTCCCAGCTGGATGCTGTGCTATGGCCATACCCGCTATGTGTCCCAGCTGGATGCTGTGCTATGGCCATACCCGCTATGGGTCCCAGCTGGATGCTGTGCTATGGCCATACCCGCTATGTGTCCCAGCTGGATGCTGTGCTATGTACATACCCGCTATGTGTCCCAGCTGGATGCTGTGCTATGGCCATACCCGCTATGTGTCCCAGCTGGATGCTGTGCTATGGCCATACCCGCTATGTGTCCCAGCTGGATGCTGTGCTATGGTCATACCCGCTATGTGTCCCAGCTGGATGCTGTGCTATGGCCATACCCGCTATGTGTCCCAGCTGGATGCTGTGCTATGGCCATACCCGCTATGTGTCCCAGCTGGATGCTGTGCTATGGTTGTACCCGCTATGTGTCCCAGCTGGATGCTGTGCTATGGTTATACCCTCTATGGGTCCCAGCTGGATGCTGTGCTATGGCCATACCTGCTATGTGTCCCAGCTGGATGCTGTGCTATGGCCATACCCGCTATGTGTCCCAGCTGGATGCTGTGCTATGGCCATACCCGCTATGTGTCCCAGCTGGATGCTGTGCTATGGCCATACCCGCTATGTGTCCCAGCTGGATGCTGTGCTATGGCCATACCCGCTATGTGTCCCAGCTGGATGCTGTGCTATGGCCATACCCGCTATGTGTCCCAGCTGGATGCTGTGCTATGGCCATACCCGCTATGTGTCCCAGCTGGATGCTGTGCTATGGTTATACCCTCTATGTGTCCCAGCTGGATGCTGTGCTATGGCCATACCCGCTATGTGTCCCAGCTGGATGCTGTGCTATGGCCATACCCTCTATGTGTCCCAGCTGGATGCTGTGCTATGTACATACCCGCTATGTGTCCCAGCTGGATGCTGTGCTATGTACATACCCGCTATGGGTCCCAGCTGGATGCTGTGCTATGTACATACCCGCTATGTGTCCCAGCTGGATGCTGTGCTATGGCCATACCTGCTATGTGTCCCAGCTGGATGCTGTGCTATGGTCATACCCGCTATGGGTCCCAGCTGGATGCTGTGCTATGTACATACCCGCTATGTGTCCCAGCTGGATGCTGTGCTATGGCCATACCCGCTATGTGTCCCAGCTGGATGCTGTGCTATGTACATACCCGCTATGTGTCCCAGCTGGATGCTGTGCTATGTTCATACCCGCTATGTGTCCCAGCTGGATGCTGTGCTATGTTCATACCCGCTATGTGTCCCAGCTGGATGCTGTGCTATGTTCATACCCGCTATGTGTCCCAGCTGGATGCTGTGCTATGTTCATACCCGCTATGTGTCCCAGCTGGATGCTGTGCTATGGCCATACCCGCTATGTGTCCCAGCTGGATGCTGTGCTATGGCCATACCCGCTATGTGTCCCAGCTGGATGCTGTGCTATGGCCATACCCGCTATGTGTCCCAGCTGGATGCTGTGCTATGGCCATACCCGCTATGTGTCCCAGCTGGATGCTGTGCTATGGCCATACCCGCTATGTGTCCCAGCTGGATGCTGTGCTATGGTCATACCCGCTATGTGTCCCAGCTGGATGCTGTGCTATGGTTGTACCCGCTATGTGTCCCAGCTGGATGCTGTGCTATGGTTGTACCCTCTATGGGTTCTGTCATTGTAGTTATTCTGCCTATTTCTAATTTTCTAGACTGCACTGTTTCACTTTATTCTGTGGCCAGTATATAAAAGAAAGAAAATCTTTTAAAAGAAGAGAGAGAGAGAATAAATAGAAAATTGAGACAGTGGTAAGAAAAGAAGAGAGAAAGGAAGTATGTGATAAAAGGCTAAAAAAACAAAACATGAGAGATAAATGGACAGAGAGGAAGACAGACAGCTAGAGAGATATGGGAATAGAGACAGAGAGAGAGAGGGAGAAAGAAAGAAAGAAAGAAAGAACTGTTAAAGAAAAATAATGACAGTGAGAAGAATGGAATGTAAGAGAGAGAGAGATAGCGAGAGAGAATACAGAGGAATAATAATGAGAAAGAAAGAGACACTGGGATGAAAAGATAGAAAAGAGAGAGCGGGAGAGAGTAAAAATGTATTATAATAAAGAAACAGGGGAAAGATAAATAGAAGAGGAAGACAGAAAATTAGAGCTATATGGAAAGAGAGAGAGGGGTAATTGAACGAAGAGGGAAAATGTTAGAAGATTAGAGAGAGAGCAAAAGAGATGGTAAAAGAGAAACAATGAAAGAAAGAAAGAGAAAGCTCTAACAGAATGGGAGACAGTGAGGAGAACATGGAAAAGATGGAGATAAAAAACACAAAAGAGGAGAATGAATGAAAAGCAAATAATAGAATGTAGGTTAAGAGAAAGAAAAGGAAAGAAAAGAGGAGGGAGGAGGAGCGGGAAGGACCAATGAATAGAGGAAAATATAAGTGAGATGGGATAAGAGAAAGGTGGTGAGTTGAAGAGACATAAAGAGAAAATGATACAAAATCACATACACAGCAAGACAGGAGACTGAAGATATATATATATATATATATATATATATATATATATATATGAGAGAGAGAGAGAATGAATAGGAAGAAAGAATAGAGATTGTATAGAGAGAGCAATAGAAAGAGAGAGAATGAATATGAAGAAAGGAGATTGTAGAGAGAGAGAGAGAAAGAGAATGAATAGGAAGAAAGAAAGGTGACTGGGGAGTGAAAAAGGGAGAGAGAGAATAATTAGGGAGTATGCAATTAGATTGGGAGCAAAAGAGAAAGATAGCTAGAGAGAGAATGAATAGGAGAATAGAAAGAAGATTGGAGAGAGAAAGAGAAAGAATGAATAGGAAGAAAAAAAGGAAATTTGGGAGATAAAGAGAGAGAAAATTAATAGAAAGAAAGTAAGGAGATTGGGGAGAGAATGAGAGAGACAGAGAAAGCATAGAAAGGAAGAAAGAAAATTGGGGAGAGAAAAAGAGAAAGAATGAACAGAAAGAAAGATAACAGATTGGTGAGCGAAAGAGAGAGATCGAGAATGACTAGGAAGAAAGAAAGGAAATTGGGGAGAGCATGAATAGAAAGAAAGGAAATTGGGGGGGGGGGGGGGAGAAGGAGAGAGAATGAATAGGAAGAGAGTAAAGAGATTGGGGAAAGAAAGAGAGAGATAGAGAGAGCAAGAGAGAGAATGAATAGGAAGAAAGGAATACGATTGGGGAGAGAGAAAGAATGAATAGAAAGGAAGATAAGAGATTGGTGAGAGAACAAGAGAGATAGAGAATGACTAGGAAGAAAGAAAGGAGATTGGAGAGAGAAAGAGAGAGAGAATGAAAAGTAAGAGAGTAAAGAGATTGGGGAGAGAAAGAGAGAGATAGGAGAGCAAGAGCGAGAATGAATAAGAAGAAAGAAAGGAGGTTGGGGAGAGAAAAAGAGAGAGGATGAATAGGAAGAGAGTAAAGAGATTGGGGAGAGAAAGAGAGAGAGAGAGCAAGAGAGGGGATGAATAAAAAGAATGAAGAGAAAGAAAAAAAAAAGAAAGGAAGGAAATTGAGGAGAGAAAGAGAGAGAGATTGAATAGGAAGAGAGTTAAGAGATTAGGGGGAGAAAGAGAGAGATAGAAGAGCAAGAGAGAGAATAACTAGATAGAAGGAAAGAAGATTGGGGAGAGAAAAAGAGAGGGAGAGAGAGAATGAATAGGAAGAGAGTAAAGATATTGGGGAGCAATAGAGAGCAAGAGAGAGAGAGAGATGAATAGAAAGAAAGGAGATTGGGGAGAGAGAGAGAGAGATAGAATGAATAGAAAGAAAGATAAGAGATTGGTGAGAGAATGAGAGAGATACAGAATGACTAGAAAGAAAGAAAGAAAGGAAAATGGGGAGAGAAAGAGAGAGTAGGAAGAGAGAGAAAGAGAGAGCTAGAGAGAGAATGAATAGGAAGAAAAACTGAAGATTGGGGAGAGAAAGAGAGACAGAGAGAGAATGAGTAGCAAGAGAGTAAAGAGATTGGGGAGAGAAAGAGAGAGAATGAATAGGAAGAAAGAAATGAGATTGGGGAGAGAAAGAGAAGGGAGATGGAGAAAGAAAAATAGATTAGAGAGACAGGACAAGAGAGACTAAATAAAACAAGATGGAGAAAGGGAGAGATAGAGATAGAGAGCTAGACAGGAGATTGAATATAGAAAGTGGGGGGGGGTGAAGAGAGTAAATTATAACAGAGAGAGAGAGAATGAGAGTGACAGATGGAAAAAGAAGGAGGAGAGAAAGAATAGAAGAAGAGAGAGAGAGAGAGAAAGGTAGATGAATACAGGTAGAGAGATGAAAGAATGAAGGGAGCGAGAAACAGAAGGTTAGAGATGAGAGAGAGATGAGAGATGGGGGAGAGCAATAAATAATCTGGATGATGATGATAATCCCACAGGAGAGCGGGGGCTGCAGAGGCTCGATGGCTCCACTGGCTGAGAAGCGTGTGTGTGTGTGTGTGTGTGAGTGAGTGCTAGCTCTTGGGATTAGCAGTGCAGGCAGCAGCTGGATGGGGATCTGGGGGCGGCATCCTCCATTCATCCCGCCACTCTCTCTGCACCCTTTTTAGGAAATGCAGCAGAGAGCTGCGGACGCTCCCATTGGCTGCCGCCATCTGCCACTCACAGCTCCCGGAGCCGGCTCCATGGGGATGTATACACATATATATATGCGTGTGTGTGTGTGTGTGTGCGCGAGACGGCGGCCACCCATCCACCCGAGACACCCGGCACCCATCCACCCGAGAGAACACCCGAGACACCCGGCACCCATCCACCCGAGACACCCGGCACCCAGCACCCATCCACCCGAGAGGATAACCGGTACCCAGCACCCATCCACCCGAGAGAACACCCGGCACCCATCCACCCGAGACACCCGGCACCATGAGCGAGGTGAGCCCTGCCTGCCTGACTGTATAATATATCCATCTGTATTGTATCACATATCTCTGTCAAATATATACAGATATATTGTTTTATTGTATCTATATACTGTATCTGTCATACAGCTATTATTATTGTTTGTTTATATGTAATTATATTCAATATTTAATCATAATCGTGACACGCTACAAGGTAGAAATTACAGGGAGAGTAAAACACTTATAATACAATTATAACAATGTATCTAATACACACGATAATATGAGGCAGCTGTATCCAAAGGGTAACTAAACTGTATCTATTTATCCATCCATTTCTATCTATCTATCTATCTATCTATCTATCTATCTATCTATCTATCCATCTATCTCATATCTATCTATCTATCTATCTATCTCATATCTATCTATCTATCTATCTATCTATCTATCTATCTATCTATCTATCCATCTATCTCATATCTATCTATCTATCTATCTATCTATCTATCTATCTATCTATCTATCTCATATCTATCTATCTATCTATCTATCTATCTATCTATCTATCTATCTATCTCATATCTATCCCATATCTATCTATCTATCTATCTATCTATCTATCTCATATCTATCTATCTATCTATCTATCTATCTATCTATCTATCTATCTATTATCTATATATCTCATATCTATCTATCTATCTATCTATCTATCTATCTATCTATCTATCTATCCTATATCTATCTATCTATCCTATATCTATCTATCTATCTATCTATCTATCTATCTATCTATCTATCCTATATCTATCTATCTATCCTATATCTATCTATCTATCTATCTATCTATCTCATATCTATCTATCTATCTATCTATCTATCTATCTATCTATCTATCTATCTATTATCTATCTATCCCATATCTATCTATCTATCTATCTATCTATCTATCTATCTATCTATCTATCTATTATCTATCTATCCCATATCTATCTATCTATTATCTATCTATCTATCTATCTATCTATCTATCTATCTCATATCTATCTATCTCCTATCTATCTATCTATCTATCTATCTATCTATCTATCTATCTCATATCTATCTATCTCCTATCTATCTATCTATCTATCTATCTATCTATCTATTATCTATCTATCTATCTATCTATCTATCTATCTATCAAATTCAAATTCAAATTCAAAAGAGCTTTATTGGCAGGTCCAAAAAACATTTAGCATTGCCAAAGCAAAAGGGAATAACAAATGGGTGGGGTGTTGGGTTATAGGGGCAGGATTGGGTGTATATCGGTCCAGTGATGATGGCAGGTGGAGAGGTATAGAGGCAGTGGGGGGTTGGGCGGGATTAAGGGGCAGTATATGGGTTTGAAATCCATAGATTATAATTGTCCTTTTAGTTGTGGCAGTATATACGTGGGGTATAGGGGCAGTATAGGGGTATATCAGTCCATGGTCTCTTATGTTCCTCTCAGTTGGTGGCAGGTGGAGACATATTGGGCGGCTATTTGCAGGGTGGGCTCCTCTTCTCCCAGCAGGATGTGGAGTTTCCTCTCATCATCTATGGAGGTGAAGTCCGGGATGAGGGTGGAGAGTCTCTGGAAATAAGTGTCCCTGGTGGATGAATATTTGCTGCAGTGTAGCAGGAAGTGGGCCTCATCCTCCAGGGCCCCCTGCTCACAGTGCCGGCACAGTCGGCTCTCCCGTGGCTTGTATGTCTGCCTGTGCCGGCCTGTCTCCATCTCCAGGCTGTGGGCGCTCAGTCTATAGAGGCTCAGGGTCTGCCTGTGTTTGGGGTGATGCAGTCTCTCCAGGTATGGGGCCGTGGTGTAGTTCCTCTTTAGTGATTGGTAGATGGTAAGTTTCTGGGAGTTGCTTATTTCTTTCTTCCAATCCTCTATATATTGCTCCTGGCAGCCCTCTATCGCCCCCTTTATTTGGGCTTTTGTCAGGACATGTTGGGGGTTGTGGCTGGACAGGTGACTGACACTCAGTTGGAGGGCACAGGGTTTGTTCTGGGCCCCATGGCTCAGGGAGGCTTTGTGGTGGTAGGAGTCGGGGCTGCTGCTCTGTATGTGCCCCCAGAATGACAGCGCCCTCTTCTGCACCTGGAACCATAGAGGGAACCTGCCCAGCTCTGCCCGGCACGCCATGTTGGAGGTGCTGCGATGGACTTGGAGGAGGTACTTGCAGAACTCCAGATGAAAGGTCTCTGTTGGGCTTGGGTCCCATTTGGACTGGTCTGGGTAGGTGATTGGGCCCCAAACCTCACTGCCATAAAGTAGGATTGGGGCAATGACTCCATCAAAGATCTTCATCCAGACCCTCACTGATGGTTTGAGGTGGTACAGTCGCTTTCTGATGGCGTAGAAAGCTCTGCAGGCTTTTCCTTTCAGGGCCTCTATTGCTGGCTTAAAGCTCCCTGATTGGTTAAGCTCCAGCCCCAGGTAAGTGTAGCTGTTGGTTTTTTCCAGTGCAGAAAAAACCAACAGCTACACTTACCTGGGGCTGGAGCTTAACCAATCTATCTATCTATCCCATATCTATCTATCATCTATCTATCTATCTCATATCTATCTATCCCATATCTATCTATCTATCTATCTATCTATCTATCTATCTATCTATCCCATATCTATCTATCTATCTATCTCGTATCTATTATCAATCTATCCTTTATCTATCTCAATTTTCTACCAAGCCATCTATCCTGTAACTTTCTATCCATCCGTATATCTCTCTGTATTTCCATGTAAGTACCCCTCCAGCCCTCCCTCCATCAGTCCTCCGTCTATCTGTCCATCCTGCAGAGCCCAGTGTGGGGTAGAGGTGAGCTCCGGACACTCTACCTGTTCTTGTACATTCCAGACACATATTAATGCAGCGCTCTATGTGGATAGAAGCAGAGCTCAGGAGGCAGATGTGACCTCCACGCGTTTCACAGCCTCCACCTGACGAAGTCAGGAAT